>JAOXNN020000033.1:1443711-1466132 GCA_028571205.2 Hydropsyche betteni | reverse complement strand
CAAAGATTTTTTGCAAACTAAATTATGAATATTGACTTAATAGGAAACTGAAAAGTAAATTATAATACATATTATCTTACAATTAGATATGAAACTCCTGTCCATTTTTAGTTTGATCAAATTTCCATATAACTATAAATTCCACAAATATCATTCAAGACTAGTGAAAATTGTTGTAATGAATCATTGATTCATAGTAATTAAAAGGTATGAAAAAAAGAGAGTTATACCTTTTTTGGTTTTAAAGATAGCTTTGTTTTTTTACTTTTTTTTTACTTATTTTTTTTATTACTTATTTTTTTTATTACTTAAGTAACGAAAGATTAAAACCGCTTACATAAAATTCTTGTCGATTTGTTGAATCCTAAGTATAAAACGTTGAATTTGAATAGTGAAAATTATATTCGAACACTCAAAACCTCTTATTTATTGGGTAATTGAATCGCATTGGTTGTGTGTAATGTATTGAAATAGTCAGTAATTATTATAAACAGTTTCTGGTCAATATCCATTAAAAGAGCTACATAGTACATAAATATAATACATACATTATGTACGGATATGTATTTATGTATGTTTATCCGGTGATTTTAAGATATTTAATCATTTATTTTAATGAATCGTAAATATTATACATATTTGGGTATTTAGGATTACCATATGTCATTGAGTTAAAACTAATGGTTATCTTATCTTATTAAACGGCAAATCTCAATCGACAACTCGTTTTTTTATTTTTAAATGAACGTTTATTGTTATTATTATATCTGACCATTTTTATATTATATATTTTCATCATCATTACCATGAACAATCCATTAGTTATCTGCAGCGGGCACGATATTATCAACTGATGTGACAGATTAGACTTTACCTTATTGCGCAAATCGTATTGCTAAAGGAATATATTTCTATACAATTTTAAATTCAAGTTAATAATCATTTATAAATTTATGTATTTTCCATTCGTACCCCTTTAATTTTTCACAATCGCCGACATCTAATACACTTCGCTTATTATTACTTTAATAAACACAAACCCGCAGAAACGTTTAATCATTATTTATGCAAATATTCCGAAAACATGAATAATGATCGAACGGATCCTACCCTATTGTGTGCAAAATTCATTTAAACAAAAAAAAATGAAAAACACACTTAGACGGCCCAGAAGAACCAAACTTCAAACAACTCTCGCGGAAACGTTTGCCGAAATTTCGCCGTATAAATTGGCGATGACGTCGGCATTTTCGATGTATAAATCATTTCGCGTTGCAAGTGTCGGAAGATTAATGGATCGCGTCCGCATCAAACGCAAGATTTTAATTTTCTCATATTTGCTTTATTTTTCCATTAATTTCACTTACTTTTTCGGTGTGCGCCCGGCTTTGTTTAGTGGCGGAAAATTGCCCGCGCGAGGTGTACTTGTAAGTTGTGGTGGGTTGTAAAATTGAGGGGGTGGAGGGTGGTAGCTGCCGTGGCCAGATGTACTTAATTGTACGGTAAAAATGATACAATAAAAAAAATTCGTAAATAAAAATGGCATATTGTATCCGCAGCAAATGGGGCGCGCTTGAACAATAACCGTGTATAACTGCAGCACTGTACGGATCGAATTCCGATCGTTCGAACTGATATTTTTCAAAAATAACCCAAATAATATCTTAGCGAATAATGTTTTTAATTATAATTTAACATTATTGACATCTGGATAACATAGAGAAGGTGGAAAACTAACTGAAAAATATCCAATACTAGTGAAAAAGCTCGGAATAATATTGGTTCATGACAACGCAAGGTCTCTTTAACGGAATTAAAAATTCAAAATATAAGACACCTGCTTATTCTTCTTCTCACTCTGCAACTGATTATAATTTTTTTTTTTCAAATTAGATTCATTCCTCCGCTAGAAATTTTCCACCACTCCAAGCGATATTCATAAGATCTTTGATGACTTGGTAGCCTCCAAAAATATAGAATTTTATAAACGCGTAAGATATTAGTTACTAAGTCGTCGTCAGAAAACTCTTGGTGTAAATTTATTTTGTTTAAAAAAATTAGTGTCTTATTTGTTACAAAAAAAAAAATCCGGCACTGTTGTCTTCAAACCTAATTCAATCATTAATTAATTGGTTTAATATTCATTTTTTCATTATAATAAAAGATTATACATTTTTTAATGATCGCACACAGTATATTGCTGTATAGATTGATTATTATTTATTGCGATTTTGAAGTAATTTTTATCGATGGCGGGTTGTTAATTGTTAAAGGATTTTTTAAACGAAAAGGGTTAATTTCTATAGAGTTTTTTTTTACTAAGAGTTTGTGAGGATAAATATCCTAAAACAATTGATAAAAACTTTAACTACTTTGAATACCACAAAATGTAGGATACTGTGTTTTAATTGGATCGGCCACAGTCGCATCGTCCTATAAATAACTCCAATAATAGAGACATATTTCACGCGCTACGTGAAGTGCTACGCCGTAACTGTAGACGTAAACTGCACTCTGTACTTAACGGCGAGTTGCTCACAATTCGGTACAGTGTGGCCGGATTTACACAGCGTAATATAGGAATCGGTCTGCATCGGACGCGGATGCACTTATGCGCTTTTAGCTCGCCAAAGTTCCGTTGTCGTGTGCAAAAATACGCTAACCTCCCCCCGCTATTATGCCATGGCTCAATTAAGCAAATGAGAAAAGCTTGTCTCGAGATAATTCGAATTTATGATTCGATTCGAAAGTTTCAAAAGTTGGCATTCGTTCTCATTGTTATTAAGTTTTCTTAATATCCGTGATTCATTTTCGATGGAATCTTCGCAGAATTATCTTGTGTGCGTTGTTCATTTTCTAATCAGAATAATTTTATCCTTGAACGTTTACAAAGTATAATTTTTATTTATATAGCATGTTTACATCTATTGAAATTGACAAAGATTATCTGGAAATTTCCATAAAATATCGATCAAAAGCGCAATAAATCTTGGCATAAAACACCAGTTGCTTGCATAGCTGTGTTTCACCTGAAATTTTCCGTATGCTGAATATAAAAAAAGTGTACAACAACGCAAAAGTTTCTCTCGAGAGCTTCCCGCGGAATTTATTCACTTTGTATAAGGGATGGGAAAATTCCTTATTGGAGGGGTAGCAAAAACTTACTTTTCGCCCGTTCCGTTTCGAAAAGTGATAAAATACGGCGACCGGAGGAGTCCCGTAAATGCTATGGATATTATATGTGTGGTGTATATATATTTTGCTATTTTATACGTAAACGTATATAAACGAGAGTCGAAAACGTCTCTTGGCGTTTTTAAAAAAGTTTTAAAGAATCCCCGATGTGAAATGTATGCAAAAATATTTGATAGGAAAAAAGTACAACCCACCTGCGCTTCCGAAAACGATCCTCTTTTTACTCCGAATATGCATGCTTGTGTGCGTTTCCTTTTTTCTTCGGCGAAATGGTTTCAATATTTTACCAAAAAAAAATCCGATACATTCGGGTGCATTTTTTTCATATAACATGAGTTTTCGACTCCGTTTGAGACGTGATACAGATATTACGTATCAAAAACAAATTGAAATAACATATATTTTCCTCTTATCCTTTTATACAAAAGTATTATACATTTATACATAACATATATTTCCGTTCAATTTTCAAAATATATGATTATCACTCGATAATGTTGTTTCGCTAAATGCAGCGAACATTGCCTAATAAACCGGATCGAAATATTATAGTTCGCAACCCACCCCGAATTTGTGGCGCATTAATAACGTCGAACATTATATACAACCTAGGAGCTATATAAATCGGACACACATATAACGTGGAAATGTGGAAAACAGTTATAGTGTGCGGAAAACCCACGTCGAGGGATTGCCCCAATAATAATTCATTTTTGTTTTCCTTCGTCTCGGGCACAATTATGATTTATGCCTTTCGGTCCCTCGGTCGCATAGAAACTAAAGAGATGTCCACAGACGGACAAATGTAATGTTTATACATTTACATGGTACGCCCGAATCTAGATTTAAGCAGGGATGTTGATTGAAAGTATAAAGGATATTAATTTATTTTTCAAATCAATGTTGAATACGTTGTTTAAGTACGTCATATTACATGTCACAACAAAACCGACAGAAATCTTTAGTCGAAAATACCCTACGAAGCTTTCACCCGAGGATTTCCCCTTTCCTCGAGAAAGGATTATGGCGTCGAACTAATGTACGTATGCGATTTGCTTTATTGCTCCTAAGACTGTGGTGGTCTGGTAACAGGCTCACTTACATTTTCCCATAAGGGCGAGGGCGACTCTAAATAGTATGCGCGATTTTTTATGTAAATTTCTACATTATTTATACGGTTCTGAATTTTTTTCGTCATTCTTTTCGGCGGGAACGTTTATTCGTTTCGCTGTTGTGCTCTGCTTTGTAGCGTTATGTGTGCGTATATTCTTTTCAGTTGTGTCGCGAACAATTTATATTCGCGATATTTCTCGTTGTTTATTACGAAATATGAAAATGCGTTCTGTGGTTTTGTCATTTATGTATTTTTTCGGTTTATATTTCCGGGGATGAAAATTAGTTATTTTTCCCCAATGAAAATATTGCGAATCTCACGCAATGAATACATATGAATATACTATTGAAATTTAATTTCTAGAAATGGATAATGTGACGTATATAAGAGAGTCCAAACTAAAAACGAATAGAATAGTATCGTGTAACCATTGTAACCTCTTTATTTAGCAGCAAGTATAATATTGTATAATACATATAGACTGCAAACGAAGATAATAATAATCAAATCACTTTTTTCATTCTTTTACTCAGTTTATATGAAAACTAAATAATTAACAAATTTGATAATTACTTTTGACGAAACAGCAATCTAAAATACGTACCTTCAAAGCCACTCTATTACGGCGGCCTTCTCTGCACTTTTCTCGCCCACCTTAGGCGAACTTTAAATAGGGATATTGTAGCAAGTCTGCATGGAGAAAGGAAGGTTCTTATGGGGAAAGAAAGATTTCTGTAGGGTGGTTTTTCGCTTGGGGATTCGCGTTCGTAAGCCACTCGTAATGGGAGCAACCATAACATCTATCCGAGCGTGACTAACACGAAAGTGGTGTTTTATTGCCGAGAACACGTCGAATTGCACCCAAGAAATGTATCTATATCATTTTTAATTACTGCGTGCTTCTATTTTAATGTTTTCAAATGTGAAATTCGTGAATGTTTGTCTTAAGTTCGGGAAAAATAATATTGAAACGCTTGAATGTCGTTGTGTCTTGTGTGTGTAAAAATTTTACTCAAACCTTCAGAGTGATTAAAAGTTATAAAATCGGAACGTATTTAATTTTTTGAAATGACGAGTGAATTATGTAATGATAAATTGCATATTTTTTTCATATATAATTAAAAAAAATTGTTTCATTTTGATTCAATTGCACATTTTTTATGTATGTATCATAGTCATTGTTCAATATAAAAGTGTGATGACTAAAGGATTTTTATTAAAACAAAAGATTTGTTGATTTTGTGAAAAATATTTATATTTATTCACTGAAAACAAATTACACGGCCAAAATATCAAAATATGAAATGTTTTAAATATATATTTTAAAATTTTTAGAAAACTACATACTTCAGTCAATCGTGAAAAATTCGACAATGTTTAGTCATTTTATCTTGAATTCGAGTCTTAACGACCTCTGAAATCGTTATTACCCCTGAAACAGTAAAAAACAAAATATTATTGCTATGAAAGACTCAAATTAAACACACTATTTGTACTCATTGAAAAAAAACCGAAAAACAAAAATCAAATCAAAACGAAAAACGAGTATTGACTCGCGTCATCGCGAAAATGAAACATTGACTATTTTCGAATTCGTCAAAAAAAAAACTATCCACAATCAAAATAATGATAAACTGCAAACGTTTATTTACGTCCTGTTGGAGTTCTGATCGTTGACACGAGTGTTCCCGGCGTTTCCTTGATTCTGGGATCGATTCTGGTCCCGTGCGTTACGATTGGGCTCGTATGTCGCATTGTTGTTGGAGTCACGAAGCGCAAACGGATGTTCCCTTGCATTCCTGAATGTGTGGTCTGTCGGAGTTCTCGGATCGGACATTTTGGTCTGTGGGATGATTCGAAGTGCTTCAGAGGAGCACTGGTCGCTTCAATCAATCGAACCGTAATGACTATTGCTACGCTAATTTTTTCTATCGAGTATGCATTAATTTCCAAAAAATGCATTGTTAGAACATTGCAAAATGATTCATTTGTTTATCGTGGCAACATAGAATGCTAGAAGCTTCTTATCGGCAGAAAAGTTGGGAGAGAAATTTCTAGACTCAATTTTGATATTATTGATATAGGACTTGTCTGATTTCGTGATATTAAGCGCTTCTTTGTCATTATCTTGTATTCTATTATAAAATAATAAAAAAAATCATAAAATATCAACCTTCTCTTTTATCGTACCGATATTTAGATGTTGGAATTACCAATTTTGTAGAACATCTCCTTAGATGATCGAATCTGAAACATCTTATTCCGTCATAGTGGTCAGGTAGGCGAAATACGCAAGTGTGCGGTATGTAGCATGGATGAGAGTGGCAGGATATAAACGAATGGAAAGCATCGAAGAGACCTTTGTCCAGCAATGGGCGTGAGCAGGCTGCTTATGATGATGATGATGATGATGATGATGATGATGAGGATGAATAAACAAATTGATCGTTTTCATCATATGAATTTAATTTCATGTATGTATGTGTTTCTGTGTGTATATTTAATATAAAATTGTTTCATTTTGATTCAGTTGCTCATTTCTGTATCTGTGTATTATTATATATTCATTGTTCAGAATTAAAATATGATGACTAAAGGATTTTTATTGAAAAAAAAACAGATTATTAAAAGTTTTTATTGACTGAAAACAAATTACATTGCCAAAATACGGAAATTTTTTATTTTATATCATTTATATTAAAAGATTTTGAAAACGGCTCCAATCAATCTTGAAAGATGAAATTTTCTTCATAATATTCATTTTTTTATTTCATAATTCCCCCTGAAACAATAAAATAAATAAAAAAAGCAATAATAATTCATAAAAAAACGGGTATTTAAAACCCCATCATTACAAAAATAAAGCAGTTAGTGTTTTCGAAAACAGCAAAAATAAATCATTTGCAATCAAAATTATGAAAAACTAAAAAATGTACTCACTTGCATTTAACGATAACGGATTGGCTGTGCTCCCCAATTTTGAGGACCTTATACACCCTGTCATCGTCCAAGGTTTTCGAAATGGATTTCAAAAATGAGGAGGAAGAGGCAGACGATTTTGAAGTGTCCAAGCTCTTCCCACACGATTTAAATGAGTCATTACATGACATATAGCTGCTATCGGAACTGGTGTTAGCGTATTTAGAACTCTTCGACATCCTGAATTATTCCGGAAATACAGTAAATGTAGTCGATACTTCGAAATGCCTCAGAGGAGAACTTTTCTCCTTGAGTAATCGAACCGCTGTGACTGATGTGGTGACTTTGGCTCATTTTATATCATTTTGAGGAATGCATTTGTTCAAACATTGAAAATTTCGCTGTATGTACTGCTGTGATTTCCAACCGGGGAGGCGCAAGCCATTGCCAGAGAAGGCACCAAAACTTTTGACAAAAAAATAATTTTCATACAAATAAATAAACAAATATAATACAAAAATAAAATAATATTTACTAATAAATAAACTTCATATAAAAATTATCATCACCAATTTAGTTTATTTTTATCTTATTACATTTTTATACATACATTTATTTCCTATTAAAAAATATCCGGTGCGGAAGATTTAAAAAATGGCGCCTTTACATACGCTCTGTTCATGTAATAAGTAATGTAAAAAACGATCGATAGTTGCATAAAGAAATAGCCTAAAATTTAAACGTCACTCGTAGCCGAAGTGTCAACTGAAGCGTATTGACTGAGTATTATAGTTTTTATCGTAATCCCTTTCTGAAAATAAACATAAGTATATTTTTATAATTATATTTAATTACTATTTATCTTAAATTACACCATTAAATATTCTTTAGACGAATGGATACATTTTTAAGCGGTTACAAGAGAAAAATCGTCAATAACGAAGATAAAGAAATGAGATGAAGATTTTGGAGATGAGAGATGAAGTTTTGGCTTCAGATAGTATGAGACCAATCAAATTAAAACGACTGGAAATGAATGATATTTTTTTATTAAAGTCATAAAAATTATTAATTATAGTCCATTAAGAGCTAGGTTATTTGCAAAGCTGTGTATGGATGTGGAGGCACATTATACTCCACTTCTATATTATTGTGAATTTCACTGGCTATCTTGGTGGTCTTGTTGTCTAAAATTAAAATTATTATTACCTAGCTATTTAAAAAAAACTTAAAAATAATTTGCATTGGGAGGGTGCAAAAATTGAGCGTTCCGGCACTGCTTTTTTATATCTATTAAAAAATAAAAAGATAGGAAGGGGCCGGAAAAAATTCTTTTTTTTGGGGAGGCGCAGTGGCAAAAGGTTGGGAGCCGCTGAGTACTGTGAAAAACAACGTAGCTTTTTTGTATTGGTTATCAGTTATAGCGTCTCGCCAGTCAAGAATTCAATGGGTAATAATATCAAACGTTTTAATATTTATATTTGCTTTAATGATTCATATTATATTATATATGAATGAATAATTCGAAATTATGGCAGTTTTTAAATTGAAATTTTTTATTGTAAAAGGGTGCGATTTAACTTTTCTTTGAAAAATGTAGATTTTTCCTTAAAAAGAATAAATTTTGCATTATAATAATATACGATGTGCATTATTTCTGGTGCATTAAAGAATCTTATATTAAGAATTATTTTATTTGTAATGTGCAACGGAAAAAATGTTTTGATATTATAATGTGAGCATTCAAATTATGAAACGATCAATAGAAAAAATTGTTTTGAGCATTAAAATGATTGAAAGGTGGCAACGTCACCATAATAAAGTCATCCTCCATAGTCAATACAATACAACTGTAAATGTTTATTTTTGTTAAAATTTTAATTTCAATCACATTTTAACGATTCGGTCAGTTTTGGTATTATTATGAAAGTTGTTCATAATGGTTGTGCGGTTTCGTGTTTACGACTTTGTCAATCCTTTATTTACATTCATTCTATCGCACGTATTTATTTATTTGTCTTATTAATATCATAACATATAAATGAATATCAATATTTTAAAAACATAATTTTTTTACAATGTATTATGCATATAAATATTTTGTTGTATTATACCAAGGATTTCAATGTAAACGGTGAAGATTTGCTGCAAATCAACGATCCTAAAACGAAAATGCATACCAAAACATAACACTGATTGACAGTTCATGATTTTTCAGAAACGTATTCCAAAAATTATTATTCATCGGACAAAACCTACTGATACTGATATTTAGAAAAAAATATTAAGAAACACTGCCTCGAACGAAGAGACTGTTCATAGGCACGCCTCCGCAGGGATCTATCCCCCGAGGCTTCTATGGGGTCCGTGTTAACACACCCTTTGAATTTTTCAGCTCATGAATTTCAGAACGGCTCGCTGAAAGAGAGAGGACGTCCACCGTGAAGCTGTGGCGACTTGGCGGAGGATATATAGACAAATGTAGATTGCCGACGGTGAGGAGCGAAACGCTCTATTACCAACTTTTTCGTCGACACTTCGGAAAGCCTCCCTAATTTAACGCGGCCGCTCGTGAATATGCAACGCTTCGGACGGCTTTTTTCACTGTTTTTTTTTTTGTCCAATGTCGCTTTCGAAATATCGGAATGTGGAGGTTTTTTGGTTCGTTGGGAAATTTTCGTGCTTCAGGATTGTAGCTTGTTTGCGTTTGGTTGATTAGGATGTGGATTTTATTTTCGCTTTTGATTTCGTTGAAATTTTTTAAATATTACATATTTTTATACGATTTTTATTCGCTCAATGTCATTTTGACAATTTTTAATGTCTTACGAAATGATGTATTTTATTTAAACACTAGACAGCCACGTAGACAACACGCAAAAGTTATTTTATATCGAGTTATCACTAATAATCAATTGTTTTAATTTTTCATACATAGAAAATCGTCTTTCAAAATGATTATTTCGTTTAATTTTTGAGTAATTATTTAAAAAAAAAATGAAAGAGTTTGGTAATGGGGAACCTCGTAGGTAATCTGGACCCGTAAAAAGTACTATAATGCGACGAGACAGATCATTACTCCGTAAATCTTCAAAGTATAAATTTATAGTTACTGTTTATATATAATGAAAAGTACATTAAAATACCAATTAGTGCTCAAACGATACTTATAATGCTTTGGGAAAGCAGATTATAAGTAAAAGCATCAGCGAAATACTACTTTCGGCAAATAAAATAAAGTCCAGACGGACAGAACGAGTAAAAAAAATTAATAAAAATCAAATTATTTCAAAATAAAATGAATTTAACCGTTCTAATAAGATAATTTTGTTTTAAATCCAATGGGAATACAGGTATCCGATGACAAACTAGCAAAAGACGCAGTAAATATAGCGAACACGACACAACTGAGGATTGAAAAGGACTATCATGAACATAACGTTACTTAAAGGATTAGCAAATACATATATGAAAATATTTTGGGGGAGATATTTAGGGATTTCGCACTATTCAAAGATTTACAAGATTGACTAAGGTATTTTTAATATCATCTAGAATCTAAATGGAAATGAAGAGTATGAGGAACGAAATTCTTGAACTTTCGACGTTTTAATATTGCGAAAAGATGTTCGTCGCGAAAATTTGCTATGCAGTGCGATTTAATTACTCAGTTTTAAAGTGGCAACGCTAAGTTTTAACGAAGTTTTACGCGCGGACCGCCCCAGATGTAATCTGTAAAATTTCCTTCCTTCCTGCCACATCCCATAATTAGTTTATAGAACATTAATTACTATATATTTTATTTTCATTCGCGACTAGACCTAGGTCGGAATCACTAATCATAAATTAAATTTTGCACTGAATTGTTATATAACCTTAATGACTTTGGGCGGGTTGGCTCTTATGTTACATGATCCTTATCGGTACGAGGTTGGCTCTCGGATAAGGTATATAGCCTAAACCCCCAATATTTGATGGGGAGACCTTGTGTAGCAGTGGATTACTAACAAGTCGATATTGATGGTGTTGATGATTTTATCAATATAACTTTATTCCTCAAATTCCAATTATGTTGATTTGATTAATTCAGAAAAAATGAATTTGAGTACATAGTTTTTACATATGAATTAACGAACAATATGTGCATTTTTCACTCTTTTTCTATAAATTTCCACGTGATATCTTTAATTCGTCTCCAGTCACGTAAAAGAAACGTATCTTACAGCTACAAAAATGTAGTTTCCTCCTGCCGAAATCGAATTTTTCGCATGTACATACAAGAATGCTTACTGAATAAGGTCGTGTTTGAAATTTCGATAGTCTGATAACATTTTCAACGTTTCATTTTCCGAATAACGACCTGTTGTCGATTCAGAATCTATAAAAATGATCCGCATTTCCGATAGATATAAAAACTTCATGGATTTTTAAACGTTTTTAATGATGATCTTCATAAAGAAATGGTATTTTAGATTTAGACACATATTTTTCCGTACTACTTCTTAGTTCACATACATATATGCGTTGTCAGCAAAACTACAAAAATTTTCGATCCGTCATGTGATTTGCAAGTAGTAACCGCAACTTTCTTTCCGACTACTGCAAAAGTAAACCAACTTATCACAGACCTTATATTTATATATGAAATGACGTGTATTTTTGCGATACCACCTTTTAAAAATGACACCGGGTCCTGCAGACGAATCGAGTAATGCGAAAAGTTTGCTTCGTTTCAAAGAGATGTAGTGAGCAAGTTTAGTCTTCGGTCCAAAAGTAGAAAAGTTTCACCTCTAGGTCTGTTTTTCGGTACGCACATACATACAAAATTCCCACTAGAAAAAGTTCCATTGCTTAAATCTCAACTTAGTATTTGTCCCATTTCTTGATTGCGAAAACGCACGTTGAAAACGGCACTAAAGTTGGGTAAAAGTATAACTTGGTTCGATCGAATATGGCACTCTTCCGGAAAATCTCTTCACTATTGAGAATTATCGCTTTGTATGCTATTATATTTTATTATATTTGTATTAATACATGAAATAATTTATGATTTGGTTATTAGTTTGCGAATTCGACTGAAATAAATATTCGAATCAATTCATGAAACTTGAATATCAAATGTATCGATTTAATATTCATAATTATAAAATAATATCATCATTCGTGCTCAATGTAAAAGTAATATCTGAAATAAGGTTGTTTTGATATTCGAACGTAGAAATCAGGCTTAAGCTTTTCGCATAGGGTGAATATTAATGCGTTAAAAACTTAAATATTTACGTTTTCGAAATTGCTGGGGTTGTCTGAAAAACAAAAGGAGGCACGTTCGATAATAATTTGATATTCACAAAGCCATCCCCTAACCCAAGAGTCGGCAAACCTTTTTTGGAAAGAGCCAGATCGTTCAACTCGAAAATATTTATACTGATAATTATTATCAAAAAACACCTAAAAAATGCTTTTGTAATTGTAGTTTAAAAACAAATTCAGAAAGTACTTCCGTTATTATTTTTTTTTAGGATAATAATTTCTAAATTAGTTCTAATTTTTTGTAATTTATTTAAGTTTTTCGTGTAAAACCAATATTAATCCGAGAGCCGGATTTAAAATAGACAGCAGGCCGGACTTGGCCCACGGGCCGGAGTTTGTCGACACCTGCCTAGAGCCTAGCCCATTTATGTGCCGAGATTCTTAGAATTAGCTGTCGCACTGTC
This sequence comes from Hydropsyche betteni, assembly GCA_028571205.2. Classification (NCBI taxonomy): domain Eukaryota; kingdom Metazoa; phylum Arthropoda; class Insecta; order Trichoptera; family Hydropsychidae; genus Hydropsyche; species Hydropsyche betteni. Next base: position 1,453,190 of record JAOXNN020000033.1, on the reverse strand, counting down.
GCCTTCGAAGCTCGCTAAATTATTATAATCTAATTATTTTCTCGAAGCTCGCTTTCGAATTTTGACTCACATCAGCAAAAACATACATTTTCGACTGATTACGCCACGAGTTACATAACACATCCACCGCTCAAATGCCGACGTTCAAAAAAAGCCCATAAACCGGCGTGCTCGCACGGATCGAATCTATACACATACGATACCAGTATCGAAAATAAAACTTGCGAATAAATCAAATGAACGTCGGTAACTATCGAAAATATATCGCAGCGCCGGTCTATTGGTTATGGCGCGTCCGGAAGCAAAAGCTCGTTTCCTCGCCGGAAGAAGGATTTCGCAAACGCAACTGCAAATCTCACGACTTTCCATGGACCATGGTGTGCGATGAATATGCCGGGACAGCCGGTCGATTGTTCGCCGGGAGGCTTTTAAATTCTGTGCATGTGAAAAGCGTTTTTTCCGCTGTTGAAAAGTGCATTTTTACATCGCGGGGTGCGTGCGAACTGTGTCTGTTGCACGAGTGACGTTTTCAATTATCGTTCATTGTTTATAATGACTCGTTTATTCAATTGGACATCTTAAATAATCCTGTTCTTAGCTGGAGAGGTTTGTCTATTTATAAAAATGTGTTTAATTATATGAAGAATACAGAATAAAATCAGTGAAACGAGAGCGAAGATCGTGTGCGAACTGGCAATTATTTTTGCACCGATGACGCCTTGACACGTCTGCATACATCAATGTCGGTAAAAAGACGGCAAAAGCAATTGCCATTTTATTTCATTTCACATTTTTTTATTATATATATATAAATTCATTTTATAAAATATATTTCATATACAGGATCCCTTTTGGGCTTTAAATAGAAATATTTTTAAAAATATTAGAAAGCTTTGGATTTTTTATTTTTAAACAAGAAATATCAAAAATGTCTATAGTTTCTTTCACTTCAGCAATTTTTTGATAACTAATTATATATTTCTAATAGTTTTTAGCTGATATAGATTTTCAAATTCCTATTTAAGGTATAAATACACAGAAAAAAATTAAAAAAAAAAAATTGTCTGTCATTTTATCTTTCATTTGAGGATTTTAATGTGCAAGTGCGAGATTTTGGATTTTTTCTTACAAATCACAAAGAAAAAACTATGATACTTTAAACTAAGGTATGTTTTGCTTAAAATGTTCCAAATAACATGATCTATCACCTCTTTAAGGTTTTTCCTAGACCTTTGAACCACTCTGTATAACAAAACTCAATAGTAAAATGAATGGTAAAAATCACTTCCTTTCACAATCATACCAACAATAAATCAATTCATATATATAATATAAACATACATCGATATCCTTAAAATCCAACTTTCCTCTTCTATAACAAAATCCCATTTTTTCAACCAACAGTCGATTACTCTGTACGAAAATTCGGCCTCCATCGCCAATCGCCAAACGCCAATTTTTCAGCCAACAATCGATCGCCATTTCACAACCGGGCCGCGGATTACGGCCTTAACACATCACAAGCGACACAACGAACATAATCTTTTCCAGCACATGTTTATTTTTCATTTGCATTTTTATTTTTGCGTTGGTAGGCGGACGCCAACGCCGAGTGATGTACGAGCGTCGGATATAACAAGACGTCGAGATGTCGCGCGCGCGAATTTCTCTCTTTTTCGAAATCTCTAAGATGGGTGGTCCCAAAAAAAAGCAGACGCTTCGGAGGACGGTATTAGATGGCGGCCGTCTTAGGTTTTCGTCGTGCGATTTCAGATAACGGTTAATTATTGCCCGCTCGAAGGGCGGAATCGAGAAAACGATGGCTTTCTCAGAAACGTGGTTTGAATGCGAGATTTGGCACAGATCGGATTTTTCATATTGAATTTGGGTATGTTGTACTTTCAGCAGTACAATGCGATCGCTCACAACAATAATCATTAGGAGACGGTTCGTTGAACTAATTCAAAGAAAGACTCATAAAATAATTAATAGCTCTGGAAGTCGATTAGCGAATAGTTTAGGTCGTCGTCGTCGACCATCGAACAAATGCAATTTCGAGATGCAATTTTAATTGCACTCGGGACGGACACATTTCGCCGGAATCGCTTTCCGACAACGTTTGAAATTCCTTATGAATCGTGTCAGTTAACGAGCTCCATCCGCTCCCTTGTACGTATATAAAAATGAATAATAAAATTCAAATAAGAAAACCCTAATTACTCGAAAGCCAGTATTTGAATACGCCATACTTTCTTTACGGAGAAACAAATATTCAATTAATTTCGCACAGTATCTCATATTATATCGAATCTATTTCGCAGTTTTAACACTTCAAATTGGCCGTTTTACACTTAAAATTCAACATTTTATATTTCGAATTGAACGTTTTACAATTCAAGTGTATTTATTGATTTCTATGTTAACGGTATCAACAAAATTTCCTAATAGTTGAATTTGAAGTGCAAAACGTTGAATTTGAAGTTAAAAACGTCAAATTTGAAATGTCCAAACTTTATTAAGTTTACTTGATAACTTTGAAAATATGTTTCAGATATTCTTGCTAACGATTCAGTATAAAAACCGATTATTATTTTGTCTTGTTTGATTCACGAGAACTCTGCGAACGAAAGAACATAACTCACTAGAGCGCCGGAAAAAAACCCTCTCAAAATGCACACGTATTCTCGAAATTAAAAATCAAAAGTTTTAATTTTCGAAATGTGTAATGCACTCGACGTACATGCAATATGCATATGCGAATGCATCCCGGCGCGTTAACGAGCGCAATCATTCTCGATCGACGGCCCGTAAGTCATGCAACCGAAAAATAAAATATTTGCTTATATATCGAAAAAATAAAACGAAAAATCGATAAATTAAATACGCCCAAGTCATCGTCGCCCACGATTCGTCGTCTTAAATTAACCACAGTTCAAAAAAATAAATAAATTAACTTTCGTAGCGTTTGCGCGAATTTCGAACGGTTCAACGTTGAACCCGTCTTTAAATAAGCAAATTTCTACAATTAATTAAAATTTCCGCTATTGATTGACTTTAAATAAACTACAATTGCTTTAGAAAGAATTCAAACGGGACTATTTAAAGTTTCAAAACACGTAGTTGCTTTCAGTGCAGCCAAATCGCGTTACTTGGAACCGAAGCCGTTTCGACTTGTCGAATTCAATAAAAAGTATTTATCGTGTCTAATATAATACTTACATAGACGGCAATTTTTCACGCTCGAAAACACAATTTATTTTATTCGATGCGCTCCTTCTTTGCGCCCAATAGGATGGGATGTGCCGCGGGTGGTGTTGCCGTCGCCAATGCAATAAGTCGAAGCCTCCGTATACGTGTGTATCATATTTTCGCTTCTTTCGGAACAATCGAAAGTTCTGTTTTATATATATACTAGTGGTAGTACCCGGCGTTGCTCGGGACTCGGCGTTTTAAATCAAATTATTTTTTGTATGGTGATCGGTCGAACGATATATGGGGGAACATTTTTTTGCGGACCGTCCTGTTTTGGGTTTTGAGAAATATGATCACCCTGTTTTAATGATGCTAAAAACCTTCTCCACAAAAAAATACATATACATGCTAATTTTCATGGCGATCGGTCGAACGGCGTTGAAGTGTTGGAGTGTTGGAGTGATACGGCATCAAACAAACAAACATATATACAAACATTAATTTTAGGGATTAATTATATTATAGGGATGTTCGACTTCGGTGCTTTGGATGTGAACAGACATTTTTTTCTATTATGTATATAGTTTACTTTGAAGCTTATACAATTCTCAAAATAATCTTTTATTTTTTAAAATATTTATTTTTTTAGCTACATTTCTATATAAAGGCATGCGTAGAATGTACGTAACAAATGCTATATTATGAATGTATGTTTTTCAAATACGCCCAATCCTCTTTTTATACGGGGGATATAAAGACTGCCATGTTTAGAAATTTGGTGACAATTTAAAAACTGGAGATAAGTTCCATCGGTATATTTAAATGAAACTTCCATCTAAATATACTTTATTAAAAATTTGTAATGTTGAAAAACTTTGCTATCTGAAAACATCGAAATTTTTTATTTAATTTGTATACTGAACTGTACCGAATCTTACCATAGTGGCATAATAATACATTTTTTATATCGTGCTAAAGTGAAAAAAAATAATCTGTCCTTCTTTGAACCATATCAAAAGATGATCGGTTGTAGTACCAGAAAAATCTTACACGCTGAACTTCATACAGATCACATTTCGCTATGAATCTTTTAAAAGAACATTCGAATCATCACTGATAAAAATCGACACACTCCACTCTTTCGAAGGCACGAATCCTTGTGTACACTTTCCGCCGATCTCTCGAAGGCTTTTCGCGAACGAATCGCGGCAAATTATCGCATCGTCTTTGTGAACCCGCGATATCGTTTATGCACGCTCCATTAACCGTCCGTAAGGGGTTAAAACGGAGGCAGGGGAAAAGCGCGTGAAGAGCCAAAGATATTACGATTTTATTTTATACTGCATTATTATGTGTGCGCGTGGGCGGATTCGGCTTTTCACGCTCGTTGAGTTTGAATTTCGAATCCGAAAATCGAATGGCGTCGTGCGAATAAAATAAATATGTTGAGGGTTTCGTTTTGAGGTTGAATTAAAATGATTGGGGAAGCGTTTCGATGAATTTTGTAATGCTCGTGTCGAAAAGTTAAACAGTTGTATACGGTTCGATGATGGGTTTGAAAATTAACGTAAATGGTTCGCTTTATATAACGGGGCTCAGTTTGATTCGGCTTAATTAATTACCGTTAAAAATGTGCTCGAATACATTGTTGCAGAGATTGGCCTTTATTTAATGGTCGCTATTTAAAGCAATTTCAGTTAAAATTTTCAATTAGCAGTTTCAAGTTGGATTCTCGGACGAAACAATAACCTTCCTTTGTTTTCTATAAATTAATTAATTACTGATCGGATTACCAATTACCGATACGAAAATTGTCTTGTCCTCGGAACGACTCGATACATCTGTTTTAAATGTATAAATATTTTGTGAATAAAACATTTTTTAAAAAAGGCAATCTCCTCATCTTACAAATTGCTGCAATCGTACCCAATATAATGAAAAATATTGCAAAATGTGTCGACAACGTGTTCGTCAATTTCCATACCATTAGCCGTGTAAAAATGGATCGAAAATAAAATAAAGTGATAAAATATAATGAAGATATGCAGAAAAAACCCTGAAAGCTTAAACGAGTTAATCATCTCGTTTCATATCAGATCGCAACCTTAATTGAGAAGTTATAAATGCTAATTTATTCGATCCCTTCAAAACTAAATAATTCTAAAATATTTTGATTTCCATTTGATTATTTTTTTGTTCTACTTATATATGGATATCATTTATCTATTTTTCAGATTAAGAAGCGAGAGTCACGGTGGTGCATGGTGTCCCAAACAACAAGTGACCACTGTCAGCGAAGAATGGCTTCAAATAGACCTTGGCAGAGTAGCTTTGATCACGGCCACAGCTTCTCAAGGACGATTCGGAAATGGTCAAGGTCAAGAATTTGCCGAATTTTATTTAATCGAATATTGGAGACCAAGACTCAACAAATGGCAACGATACAAAGACATCGAAGGCGAAGAGGTTTGTGTTTAATTTGATTATTAATCGTAATCGGTACCTTTTTGATCTAGTAACAATATCAATCCACCGAAAAATCAACTGCCTATTAAATACATTATTGAGAGTTCGATTATCTGGATTAAATAAATTTGGAGTTAAAAAACTTTTCACATATGGTGTTAAAAATTATGACTTAATAAACTATTATCTCAGGTGATTTTATGTTATATTCACATTCCATGCCGGTATCGAATAATCAAAAATAGTAAAAATAGGTAGACTGAAAATACCTTTAAAAAATACTCAAAGGTTTCGTATATAATTATGTAAACCAAAAACTTCTTCAAATAATTTCTAATTAATTTATTTTTTCTCATTTCGATTATCCAAATTTTTCGCTATCCGAACCGTCTCGATCCCCGTTTAGTTCGAATAATCGCAGTCCTACTGTTCATTGCGTATTTCTGATCGCATCGTGATACTTCATTTCACAGTACACATTATACTGCAAATAAACTTTGTTTATAAATGATAATGATGATGATGACCTCATCGTCACGAATCTCCATGGAATACATGGCGACGATGTTTCGAATTATGAGTGTACATATCGAAGGGTACAGTGCTCTGCAATGAGTCATTAAACGCCCCGATTGATGCAGTTATTGTGCTGCTACCTCATGCATAAATAATTGTTGTGTATCGACGATTATGTTTTTTAACTTTATGTAATCGGTTCGTTTTTTATTTAAATGTATATGCAAATCGTTAAAAATGGTCGAATGTCGGGCATTTAAGCTTTTTGTGTTGTGTTTACTTCTTGCGGATATAATTCATTATGCGTATCAAGATCGACTCATTATATTATATATATTTTGAGATTGTTTTCATGATTCAAAATTTATTCGTACATAACACACGATTGTTAAAAAATAACTTACGATGTTGAAACCTAGTTTTATGTACATCGATCAAATTTGCATTTGCATCTAATTTTTTGTGTACTATTCGATAATTGTCCGATACATTTGATATTCAAATATCATTATCTCGATCGAATAAACACGCATGCTCAACTGAACGTAACACTTTCTCATAAATTAGTTAATCGACCCGCAGGCGTCTTTTACGGCTTAGCTCCTCTTTTGATTTTTTCAATTTATCAATTCGAAGAAGCAAAGAAACCGGCCGCGAACTATAAATCTTCATCCTCCGATCTCGACTGAGGATCGTGCGAGTTTTTAGCATACATTTTTCAAAAGTCCATTATCGTTTGCACATTCGAAGAGGGCTTGTAACAAAAAGTGATATTTTTCGACGAACCTGCTTTCAGAAAGTCAGTGAGGCCGGATGGGGAATCGCATTATGATTTGTTAACAGTCTGAAAACGGTTTCGAGTGTATTGTATGACGTGCCTGAAGGCGTTCCATTGATTCAAAGCAGAACTCATCTCGGTAGCTTTGCCATTTACTTTTCTTTTCGTTTGTTTCTCTGGATGTTGTTGTTCGTATCTGTTGCGCGTGTTTTGTATGCAGGAACGTTCCGAGCGTTTTCTTTTGATTTAGAAACTGGGGACTGGGAATTTGCGAGATATTCTCAACGCGAAAGTTTACTTACATATTTGAGAATGTTAAAATGTTGAACCATCTCGAATTTTACTTAAAATAAACAATACGTATTTAATTTGAAAAATATATATCGAACGAAGCCGCATAAACGTGCTGAAACTCATTAGAATTCCCAGTGACTTGCGCTTATCAATACCCACGAAAGTTCGCCGAATTTTTTTCACCGAATTCGAGTAATTTTTTTACACCGATATATACTCCGAATACAAACGTGTCGGTCCGACTTAATCGCATTATTGCGAATTAATTAATCGCGCGCGTGCACGCGACTGTTTCTACCGCGCACACATTACAATGCATATCATTGTATGCCTACTAGGGCTGCCATTGCTAAGGGTTCGTTTTCAAATTTTCGAATTGTATATATGTTTATAATATGTGATTTATAATAATTAATCTGAAAAATCGCTATAATGCTCGGTGATTTATAAACGTTAATAAATATTATATTATTAATTAACTTCGGTAGGTTTTTCACACTATAATTTCATACTATTATAAAATCTATAGTTTAATATGATTCTTAACTTAAGTACGCTATAAATCCATACGCAATCTGCATAACGTTTATTACAGAAGATCTCATAACTTTGAGTGTGATTGGTGGAAAATAACTGTCAAGGAGTAAAATATTGAAACCGTCTCTCATTTAATATATTTATAGCAATGCGTAATTGTATCATTCATCATCAAAATCAATTAACTGACCACATGCAAATCGAATGCAATGATTCGATTCATTTGCTTGCGCTATTAACTCCCTTCAAAATTAATAATTTTTATAGAGTACCAACCAACTTCTGTCGTTTTAAATATTGACATTTACAGTAAAAAGCTCCTATTCTACTGTTTGATATTTTAATAATAAAAATATTCCGTTCAAAAACGAAAATTATAATTTTTTTAAATAGCAGATTTTACGATTTTTTTTTTTTCATAATATTCGTCCGAAAGTTTACGAGTATGTAAGAAAATTATATTGATTTGCGACAAAATTGACTACAAGGTTGACCATAGTAAACAATCCATTATTAATGAATTAATGAATTCATAATTTTCAACACCATCAATATAAGGTTTTTCGAACTCTAATTTTTAGAGAAATAATCTTCTAATTCTATAGGATTTTTGTTTTATACAAAATAAAACAATTTCTATGTTTGAAAATATTGAAGTTAAAAAACGTTTCGTATATGGTATTAAAAATTTTGAATTCATTAATTATTATGTTGGAAACCAATCGATATACCGTGACGATTTCATATTATATTTGCAAACTTTGCCAATATCAAACAACCTAATATAGTAAAAATAAAAAGATTATAAATGCGTTTAAAAATATTTAAAGATTGTGTAAATAATTATGCCCACCGAAATTTTTTATAATAATATGATTTAATTTTTAATAAATTCATAATTTTTGCTTAATATAATTTTTTTATGTCCTGATTATCCCTATTTTTCACTATCCATACCGCCTTAATTCCCTTTTACTCTTTTCAATCAAAGTTCTACTATGACATCGATGCGCACCATGGAGTCGCACCTCGCACACCCCGCCAGACCGCCCCAACATCACCACCGACCGACCCCCCATCTCGAAAAAAAAAAACAAAAAAAAAACACCAACAACAACACCCCTCCATTCATCCTCCCCCGAAAAGCGGCATCCCTGATCGCGCGCGCACCCACATCGAAACAGCGGCGGCCAAGTGGCCGACGCGGCGGCCATGTGGCCATGATTTATATAAAGCGGCGGCCACTTCACGTCCGACAAATATTTGCCGAAGCACATTAGCATATTGCGATGTGCACACACACGCCCGGCCCCCGCACCCCCCCTCGGGACGCCCGCGGGCCTCCGCGAAGTCCCGCGGGCTCGTCGTTGCGGGGCCTGTGCATGATTTGCGGTCGGTTCGATTGATTTTCGTCTGCGGAGGATGTTGTCGTTTTGCGGGATGCGGTTTGAATGGTGGGAGGCTTTTACCGCCTGTTGGTACGTGTTTTCGTTGGAAGTTTTTGGAAGATCGACGTTTTTGTTGTTTGTGTTTTGGGTGCTGATGCAACGCACGGACGCCAAGTTATCGCTGGAAAACCAACAGTTTGTCATTTGAATAAGTATCGCAATTGCTCGATTGATGGACTCTATCAAAAGTGACAGCTCGCAATCGCGTATATATCTCGGTGGTTACAATATTTGAAATTGGAATCACT
>JAOXNN020000033.1:1380434-1424016 GCA_028571205.2 Hydropsyche betteni | reverse complement strand
GGCAGTAAATAGTGCTAAGCGCCAAAATTATAAAATTGAGTTTATTTTATTTACTACAAAAATTAATAATTTTACTACAGAAATTAATAAATAATTTCACATTCTCTCAGAAGATAACAGTACTATGTCGGGTTACTTCTAGTTTTATTTGCATCTAAATGCATGTAAACTGTTTTTCTTAATATCCTCAAAAGTGATAAATGTCGCTTAGCAGTATTTACTGCCGCGCCCCTCATATAATACTTTCCTACAGTTTAATTTGAAACGTCCAATTTGAAGTGTAAATCGTCCAATTTGAAGTGTATGACATTCGATTTGAAGAGTAAAAACTTGTGAATTTATAAAAATTCCTGTAAAGTTTTTTACACAAACGACCGCGGTCGTGAGCGTCGCGTTCTCAAATACATCCGACTTTTCTTGTCAATATACGATTACGCTTTCTTTATACTTCGTAATTTTGACAAAATATGGCAGGACAAATGAATGAAAAATTAATAAGTGATAAAATATATTTATCTTTTTTTATTTTCAAGAGATAGCAATCATTTTAAAACTTCGTATTTTTTTGATATTAGCTTTTATAAAATGATCTGATCCATATGTTTATTTAACGCAACTTATTAGACCTGAGGCAAAATGAATTTAAGCACTGTCAGTGGTTTTCAACGTTTTTAAATATAATTTTCTATATAATTATTTGTATGTGTTTATTGATTAAATTAATTGAAAAAACGTACGTTTCTTTTCATCAACATTTGTATTGAATAATTTCTGAAAGTTTTGTGAAAATTTATAAATAAAAAAAAAGTTATGACGATTTTAGTTAGTAAGATTTTAGCGCAAAAACGTCGTAGGCGTAAGTCTAGCAGTTTCAATATCCGATCGGTAAAGTGTAAACAACGAATCCCCATTTGACAAAAGTCCAAAAACAACAAACCGAAATAAATTTTCTTCAATTTTCCCAACGACCACATTCACATCAGCTACCATTTTACAACACTTCATCGCACATCAATACATACAATTAAAACTTGCCGACTTCAATCAACACAACCCACCCACAAACCGCCCCCCCGTCACCGCGAAAGACACCGAAAATCGCAACATCCGCACCACCCCCACCAGGGGTGCTCAGCCGAAATTTCGGCACGGTCCACGACCGTCGTATCCTCGGCAAAGTTATCGCATTAAGCCAGTGGTGAGCGACGCGGAGTTTCGTTCGTTTGGCGGCAGATGTGGACCCGCGAGGGTGCGCTCGCGGCCGACGCTCAATTAATCTGAGGCCCGCACCGCGATTAGCGCCAGCTGTCAGCCGCGGGGATGCGTTATTTATCGCCGGCCCCTCCTGCGAAGCCTCTTTTTAAAAGGAACGGCGGAACGGCGGAATGGCCGCCGCCGAGAACGGGAAATCGACGGGCGTCGTGCGCCTGTAGGTTCGTTCGGGACGGGGTGCCGAAACGTGCGCGCGCGGTCAGGTTTGTATGCGCTCGTGGACCGCGAGCGCATGTTATACTTAGAGATGTGCGAGAATTGGAATTTCGAACGAACAGGAAAAAAAACGGGAACTTTGGGAAAAAACTGGAAACTTTGGGAAAAAACTGGAAACTTTGGGAAAAAACTGGAAACTTTGGGAAAAAACTGGAAAATTTGGGAAAAAACTGGAAACTTTGGGAATAAAACTGGAAAATTTGGGAAAAAACTGGAAACTTTGGGAAAAAACTGGAAATTTTGGGAAAAAACTGGAAACTTTGGGAAAAAAAATGGAAACTTTGGGAAAAAACTGGAAACTTTGAGAAAAAACTGGAAACTGGAAAAATTGGGAAAAATGAAGTTTTTACACATAAAACTATTTTTTTTTTAAATTGAGAATGACCAAAACAATAAAATTTCATATTTTAGTACTCAGGTATATAGGTAACAATTAGAGAAAGGTCACATTAGGCCAGGCGCCCACAGGCGATTGGTTCAGTCGTAAGGCTCGAGATGCATCGGTTGGCGGAAAGGTTCGGGTATGCGATATCGCTCATATCGTGTTCTCCCGAAAATAAGACATCGTGATTTCAATGTTTTTCAACCCTATCCCGTAAATACGCCCTATCCCGAAAATAAGACCTATTTAGAAAATGCACCCTGTATGATACAGGGTGTAATAAGCGCTCGCACACAAATCTATCCGCGGGCACGACCACCGATAATATAAAAAAAAAACACGGATAATGCAAACAATCATTCCTTTTATTTTAATTTTGACTCATGGCGTATATAACCGTCTTGTTTTAAAAAAAAATACTTTTCTGCGTTGTAAAATAAGTGCAAGGTATTTTTACATTACGCCGTTTGTTTTGTATGACGCATCAATAATGTGTTTCCATTCAAAATACAATAATAATTATTGTATAATTGTATTATAAAGCGACACCTTAAAAATTTTCCGATCACCGCCACTTTGTTTACTGAATTGACACGTAGACTGAAATTGGAACCACACTTCTCGCATTGAACAAAGGGGACCGAACATACCGTTTCTAGTCAAACTTGATTCTCTAGCGATGCCGACTAAACGTCGAAAATGGAAACTGAGAGAGAGACAGATGGATGGTGGGTGATGGGTGGGTTGTAAGCAAGTTGACAAACAAACCCCTCTGCTGGAACATAAGGGTGACGACGATTCTGATCACGTCATAACGGCAAACTTTCGCAATATCGAAGCCTCTCTCGCTCTCGTCCTAATGACGTTTGTCCGATGGATATCCGGGATGGTGTTGGGTTGTCTATTTTTTCAGGTCTTTCCTCATTTTTTTAAAGGTTTAGTGTAATATTTAAGATTTTTTCGATGAATTTTTGGTAAAATATTATTTTAACCAATGTTTTTGTAAGTGTGAGAGGTTGGTTTTGCGTGAATTTGAATAAGTTCAATATCGGTAATATTAATTACATATGAATGTGTGAGGAAATAACGAAAAGATAATGAAATAAAAGTGTGTATTGTTTTTTTTTTTTACCTTCGTCAAATGAAACAATGAATTATTTATCAAATTATATAATAAATTTATTTGATCTTAAATCGTACAATTACTTGAGAAGTATTTCATAATGTTTATCTTCATGGAGTGGCGAACGGTTCCTCGTTTGATTCGTTAAAATTTTTGAAGTTTTCAAAAAAAGTAAGTACTGTAAAAAATTTTGAAAAAAAATTATTATGTATTTATTTTGCGCAACAAAATTATGTATCAATTTACGAAAATTTTAAGCAAATATCTTACGGTCGTGAATACGGTCGATTTGTATGTTTTCGGTGAAATTTTCATTCCATTGTTTTGTCGGGTCATTTGTGGTTTCAAATTCATGGCTTATTGTGATTTGATCGTTTATTGTTGTAGTATCTGTGTCTGAAAAATAAATCATGTCAGCATGTTAGTTTACAAAAATTTTATTGTTTATCAATTTATAAAAAAAAAATTTATTATCGAACCATTGGATTGAGAAATTTCTGGCACTGATGGGGAATTTTTCACTAAATTCATTCTAGTATTCTAAAATACATGTATATAATATTTAATATAAAATATTATTAAGAGTTAGTAGAAAAATGTGTTTTTGAAAAAAAAAGGAAATACCCTGATTTTCTGAAGGTTATGATTGTGTACGCCCAAAATTGCCAAAAGTCCAAGTACAATTAAGAACAATAAAGCGGTCGATAAGAACAAAAAGCGATTTGATAGGTCCATCTTGAACACTTAACGATTCAACTCTCGAAACTAAAATGATATGATTCATATGAAAATGCTCGCTTTTATATATCAATTAAACGAGGAATCGGCACAAATACAAAGACATATTATTATTTGTGCCCTTTATTACGAAAGTGGTCTAAGTCAAAAATTAAAAAAAAGAGTTTATCAATGATTTCGCTTCATTTTATTTGAAATTAATATAATATAACATAATGTTAATTGTAAAAATGGTGAAAAATTAGAACCGTAAATTGAGCGTATTGTTCCGACGTTCAATGGTATTCCGCTCGTATTTATTTTGTTAACAGGCTAATAATAAGTCAGTTAGTTGACTGTCAGTATTTTTTCGTTGAATTTGATATTCGTTTTTGCCAAATGAGCGTGATTTCGGCTTGGTTCAAATGAAAATAAGAAAAACGAATTTCTTATACGTCCCTGAACATCATTATGAATTAATTATTCGAACAATGTAGCAAGAAGAATCCATTTTCGGTTAAACGAATGATGCAAAAGGATTTTATTTCAACAAAATGATTGAAAGAATCAATAACAAGAAGAATTAAAAATGCCGCCGGGGAATCTGTCTGTTGGCTAAAAATACAATGGATGCGATTTTTAAAAAAAATCCCCATATAATTTTTTTTTACAAAACCTCTTTGGATGATGACACAGGTTTCCATATTTTAGATCTTTCAGCTATTATAAAAGAGGAAGGCCATAAATATACAAAAACATCTCTTTCCTTCCATTGTACTTTGCCAGCAGACCAATAACTAAAGAAAAATATTTATAAAAACATTGTTACTTTACTAACTTATGTATATTACGCCAATTTATCGCGTATATTTCAAATCTTTTAAAACTGAAAATTTTTGTTCTGATAAATAAAATAATATATAATACAAATGTCAATGGATATGGCTGAATAAAAATTTACTTTCTAAAAAAAAATTTTATAGTGCTAAGTCAGTTTAAAATACATTAAATTAATTTTGAAAACGATCTAAGTCATTTCAACCTTTAAGTTTTTTATTTCCTTGTAAGCTATTTGGAAAATTTATATGTCAAACTCAACTATAAATCTAGTAGACTAAATAAATTTTGAAATATTGTTTTGTGTAATATAAAATTATTTTGTAATCAATTCAAACGCAAACCTTTAAATATCTCGAAACAAAAAAAACATGACTTAGATCACTATCATAATAAAGCGCAAATTTGTTTTGTAACACGATCAAGTTTATGCTGATTTTTACAATATTCATTGTTTCGAAGAACTATTGTCCAACAAAAATTTTCCTTTAATCATAAACATAACATCTATTATTGAATTCTGCTCAAATTGCAAAAAATATATAAATGAAAAGTTGCAAGACTATTTTTCTGAAAAATATGTAAAATATCGTGTATCGATTTTCCATGTTACAATTTTTATGCAAAATTTGTTTTGTTTTTTTAATGCGTTTATATTGATCTATACCGCAATTATAATATTAAATTAACTTCTACCTATAATTAACTGCCAATAAGTCATATTGTACGATAACATTGATATTATTTTATCTCAACATTGAACAATTAATTAAAATATCTCACGAACGAACAATATTTTTCAATAACAACACCAACATATTAAACGGCGATTTCATCAATTGACCAAACCGATCAATACCCCAAAAAAAAAAACTACGACAAAACCCGATAAATGAACAAGAGAAAAGTGACCTGAAAAAAAACAAACACACCAACTACGAATAGACAAAGGCATTCGCAAGCAATAAATAGCGGTTAATCCCTGAAAATGAGTAATGACTCGAGTGCAGCGGATATGGCGGCAAATAATCTTATTGGATCAACACGGGGTATTAATATTTCAACATGGATTACTAGGGGGGCGCTAAATTGGGGCAGACGCGCACGCTCCGCGGGGGGCGCAGTCCCCGAGGGGGCAGAGTCCCCGAACGGGGGCGCCGATTTTAAAACGCTCGTCCAGAAGCCGAAAACACCGGTGCGATTAATTGATATAGACGTGCGATTTTGTTCGGATTCGTTGGATGGAAAGTGTGTGGTTTGTTTTCGTTTTTGAGGGAAAAACGATTGCGGTATTGTTTGTATTTGAAAATGGTGGAAAAACTATTGGAGTTGTTGGTTTTTTTTATGATAAGGGTGATCTTGTATGGTGAACGAAAGTGTGTTTTTTTTTATTTGAAAAATTATGTTGGAAATTTTCTGTTGTTGTGAGTCATTGAATTAAAAAATATGACGAGTGAAATGTTTTTCGATGAATATGAATTCTGCGGTGGTCAATGACTTAGGATTTTTTTAAGGTGTGGATTTTTTCTATTGCTGATGCAATGTAGAGGCACGTGTAAAATATCGCTTGCGACATTTTCATGTAAATTCATAATGCAAACACATGCAAAAAAAACAAACAAATGGAAATAGCATGCAAATCAAAACCAATAATTTAAAAGTACCTGGAAAATAAAAATAATTATTGAAAATTTGATAAATTAAATATAATAATCCAAACTCCTTTTCACACAGCTTTGTTACATGTTTTCGAAATAATACGCTTCAAGTAAGAAGAATAGATTATTTATTTTACACGGTTTTTTTTACTTTAACACAGTATAAATAAAAGTATTATTACGCCACAATGGTAAGGTTCAGTGCAGGCCAATATACTATTATAATTATATGTATGTAATTATATTATTTTATAGTTATTGAGTAAAAATTTTCGATATTTTTTAATGATTTTACATGGCGGAATTTTTCCACATTACACATTTTTTATAAAGTGCGTTTCGATGGAAGTTCAATCCGAATACACTGATGGATTTTTTATTTAGTAACCATACGTATCCCCCCCCCCCCCGTGCAATAAGAGAATTGGGTATATTTAACAATTCATTTAATTCTTTCAAAAACAGAATGTATAATACATTCTGAAAAATATAATCTAACAACACTCTATACACCACCCCCATAACTCTCACAACATAAAAATATCATATTTTTTCACTACAAAAAACTACCAAACTACCCAAATATCCAAGTACTACAACCACAACATCCATACCCGAAAAAATAAAACACATTCAACGCCGATATCAATCACCGATCGCTCGAACGCATAAAAAATAAAAACAAAACAAAAACATCCAGACGGGTAAACAGCGTGTTAACACCTCGGGGTCGGGAGCGATTCGAAACTATTTGCATAAACCTCAGCATCCCTCGCCGACGATACCCGGGGGGCGCAGCGCCCCCGGGGGGGGTGCGCCCCCGAAAAAAAGCGAAGCGCCTTATCACATGACACAAATCGCCTGGATTTATATCGGCCGAAACAAGGGTTGTCGAAAACAAGCGGCCTCCCTCGAACGAGCTCCTCTCGTCTTGTCGGGGGGTGGTGTTGAAAAATTCCGTCAAAATAAACAGAATTTGTCACAGTGTGAAAAATTCATCGCCGAGGTGTGTCGATGTTCGCAAAGTGCGCCGTTTGCGAAACGAGTCTAAGAATTTCGCGGGATTCGAGTTTCGGAGGATGTTGTGTGTTTGGATGTGTTGTGAGAAAATTTTTGTTTTTAAACGGATTCGATATGAAATGTTAAAATAAGTATTTTGTGATTGTTTTTCGGTGATTTTTGGGTGATATAAGAATACTGGGAATAGATAAGGGTATAAGGGCCGTTTTTAAGATTTTGAAATACAAAATTTTTGTCAAGAAATTTCCACAGTAGCGCACACAAACGATATAAGTTCGTTGTTGATATGCACTAATGAAAACCGATTTTGAGTTTTCTACCATATTTCAAAATATGGGCATTAGTATACAGAATGGTCCGAAGATCTAGAACACGCCTTAAAGAAGTGATAGGTCATGAAAATTGAAACATTAAAAAATAAACATACAAAGTATCATAGTATCATATAATAGTTCAAAGTATGATAGTTTTTGAGGTCTTACAATTTTTATTTTTAAGATAAAATCCAAAATATCACATTTGCACACTAATAATTCCCAGATAATATGGAAGACAAACCTTTTTTTTTTGTTTGTTTACTATGTATTTAAACCTTAAATAGAAACACAAAAATCTATATCAACTTAAAAATGAATGATTAGTTTTTAAAATGTTACTGAAGTAAAGGGAGATTAAAGTTTTTTGAAAAGAACCAAAGCTTAAAGTTTTCAAATACTAAAAAAAAAACTCTTTTTATAACCCTTTTGATTGTTGAACCAAACATGCAGATATGTAACCGATTTTCACCATTAATACAATAATAAATCATAATATCCATCACGAATCAATCAAAAATCTCAAACACAACACATCTAAACTCAATACATTCAACGAACTCGCGCAAACCCCGACAACCTCAAATGAGCACATTCACACAAAAATCATTCAAAACCCCATAAAAACCACAACCACAACAACATCAACAAAAAAACACACACACACATCCAAATCGATCAAACCGAAACCGTCGACAATAATTCGACATTAGTATGTGGACAGCGACCGTCCGCGGCTTATCCCCAGCCATCCGTTAGTATTTATTCGAACCGATTCGTATTCGTGGCATTCATTTGCCGCGGGGATTTGCGCAACATCCACGCACCTGGCGACTTCGGCCACCCCCGCAAATGCGGAATCCACCCCATCCACCCACCCACCCACCCGCCCGCCCGCTCACCCGGCTTTTCCGGGATCCGCCCGGCCAAGATTGGCGGAGTCCTCCGCGCGTCCTGGGACCGGGCCGAGGGTCAGGATCGTTTGTCATATTCCCTATTTGTCTCAATCGCGGGGAAATATGTGTCGAAAGGTGCTCGGCCGCTGGCTCGATCGTTTCGAGGGTGAAATGCGAGGGGGTGTCGGGTTGCGTTTGCATAATTCGCGAAATTTATCGGATTTTAATGATGGCGGTGTTGAAATGGTGTGTGTGTGTGTTTAGTTTTGTTTGGGGATGTTTGTGAATATGTTTGCGGGAAGAATGTGAGTTTTGATTCTGTTTTCCCGTGTGCGTTCCCCATGTCGTTTTGGTCATGGGGTGAAGGTTTCGTCCATTTCTCAAATGCACAATTTCACCGTTTTCCCTTCGATCTCGACGGCTAAATCCCCTCATTTTGAGGCTTTTTTCAGATAAATCTGTTTTGAGGAATTTATCGCTTTCCATGATAATGTAAACGTGGTTCGAAATTAATTTCATATTTCATATCACGATCACATTATATGCTCATCGGAAAATATGTTCATCGGAAGTATTTGATCAGCTCATTTTAATTATTTATAACATGAGGTGCTCGGCAGTAAATAGTGCAATTTGCAATTTTTCAATAGTACGAAATATTAATAAAAACAGTCGACGTGCATTTATAATATATGCAAATAAAACTAGGAGTAACCCGACATTGTACTGTCATCTTTTGAGAGAATGTGGAATTATTTATTAATTTCTGTAAAGTACTAATTTTTGTAATAAATAAAAGAAACACAATATTATAATTTTAGCACTATTTACTGCCGAACCTCTCATATAATAGTATAGATAATTCCTTCGATCGACTTAAGCCTTAAGTAATAAAGGATTCGTTTATTATATATTTTTAACATATATTTTTTTATACATTTTCTTTTTTATTCATTCAAAAAACATCCTGATTTCTAAAATAAATCAAAGGAGAGACCGAATTAAATGATTAGAGCTTGGCGAACCATTGAAACTCGAGAAACAAAGACATAACACTTTAACTGATCGCAACAGTTACCGCTGCTCGGGAGCACAAAAAATCAGCTTAAGAGGGAGCGAAAGAGATTATGAAGATGTACATTATTAAGTTTTTTAACATCTCAACCCCTCTAAAGTGTGTATACATCCACATCAACTAGCCGTAACCTCCTTTGAAAAGAAAAACCATTAATGCGATAATTTTCATTACAACGCTCGACTTTCGTTTCGGGCCTCCTCGACACTCGAGCGAAGTGAAAGCGGAGGAGGAAAAAAGTCTCCGACCCTTTTCGCTAATATAAAAATATAAGAGGGACGTAATTTTATCAGAAAAGTCATTATCGCGCTTTTATCGCGATGGCGTAACAGACAAAACATATTTTAATGAGAATCTCCCAAAGTAACAATCTCGAGTGCCCGACAAAAACATTATATTAAAAAATACCCTCCTGGTGCTCGATTATGTTTATACATATTTCTTTTCTTAAGGGAAAGGTGCAGAAAGTGAAAGTCTTCGGTTGAATGCGTATCGCGTTTACTTTTTCGCGCGCTTTCATATCGCACCCCTACTACGACCATACGAAATTAATATTTATGTTCACACTTTTCCTGTTCATCTTTTTACCTGTGATCAAAGGATATCACTGTCTTTTTATCATTAATAGTAACCAGATTATATCTTTTTTTTTCTTTTGAAAAATACTATTTAAATCTAGATTTTTTATAATATAAATAATTATTTTCTACCAAATCGTTTATTCAAATACATATCAGATACATTTCGATACACTACATACTATAAGCGAAAGATTTATAAATAGTAGAACCTTTATTGTTCGGACTTCGATTGTTCGGATTTTCGATTATCCTGATTGATCAAAAAAGTAATTCGTTTTTTTAAATAGCAGATTTTATGGTTTTTGTACATAAAAGCTTCCAAAAATTTATAAGTATATAACAAAATCATATGGAGTCATAACAGACTCAACTATGAGCTGATAAAACTAAAACTTGGCGGAAATTTTATTTTTTAAATATTGGGAGTTAAAAATCTTCTCACATATAGCGTTAATAATTATGACTTAATTAATTATTATCTTAGGAACCGATGAATATTATGATTTTATATATTATGTTCACAAATTTTGTCAGTATCAAATAACCGATAATAATAAAAATACATAGACTGTAAATAAATTTTTAAAATACTTAAAGGTTGTCTATATAATTTTACACACTAAAAATTTCTATAAATAATTTGATTATGTATCTAATTAATTCAAAATTTTTTTCTTGTTTCAATTATCTGGATTTTTCGCTATCCAGACTATCTCGATTCCTGTTCAGATAATTGAGATTCTACTATATTTCAAAGCGAAACCTGAAATACGATAAAAAAAATTCAGTCACCCGAACACCATACAGAATTTGATTTGCACAATTTTACACGGACACGGGCATAAGCGCAACATATTCCTTCGTATAATATAGTGATATGAATTATGAAGAGCCTCGTCCGCAAAAATGGTCGTAAACCCACTTAGGTCCGGGTAATTTAGGTGGGACGCGGATGGCCCAATAACGGAGCCACGACGTCTTACCGCCGTGAGTTATTGCCTCAATAACACAAAGGGCGAGCCCTTCAACCCCTAAAGCACCCACCTACCCGCTAAGCAGAAGAATCTCCTACGGCGACCAAAGGGTTCAAATTCGCCGTCTGTTAAAGATTAGCGTTAGAATTTGTAAACGATTCACGATCGATATTCGAAATTGGGTATTATTTTTTTGTATTGGACTACCTTTTTTATGCATCCAATATGTGCACCTATGCAATCGGGAGATGTAGTTTTCGCAGACTTTGGCAAATTGAACGAAATCCTTCGATATCCTTAAAAAATAAACGGCTTTTGCGGGCGTGCGAGGACTCCCTCGTATGCCAGGGTGCGGGCGGCAATTTGCACTCATAACAAGTGTTATGGCTCACTTCACTTCCTTTATATCATATTGTGTTTATATTTTATATATGAAAATATGTGTTTGTGACCTGTCCGTAACTCGGAACGAATATTGCGAACAATTTCGCTTTGATGGACGCCCATAAAAAGGGCCGTCGCTGTGGGGTGTAAAATGTTTTGCGAATTGTAGAATGCGCAGAAAAAACTACATGTGTTGTCGTTTGCTGGACATGTTGCGTAGTTTGATGAAACTGTTGTTCCAGTTGAAGTGTGTGAATTCAGATGTATTTTGTTAAAAGTGTAATTGCTTCGTTAGTTCATAATATTATGGTCTGATTCAAAAAAATATTTGACGAACTTTGTACTGAAGAAATATTTAATGTTTTCCAAAACGTACGAATATTTATCATCCAATCCTCTTTTTATACAGGGGATACGTTCCAGAAACTACCGTGTAAAAATATGTATGATGACTATATGCAAATTAGAGATAGGTTCCATCGGTATATTTAGATAGAACTTCTATCTAAATGTACTTTATAAAAAAATGTCTAATGTGAAAAAAATTCGCCATGTAAAATCATCGAAAATTTTCATTCAGTAAATATAGTTACATACATATAATTATAACAGTATCTTGAGTTGCACCGAATCTTACCATTATGGCATAATAATATTTTTTATTCTTATTTTACACCGTGTTAAAGTGTAAAAAACCATGTAAAAATAATCGATTCATCTTCCTTGAACCGTGTTATTTCGGAACCGTGTAAAAAAAGGATTGGGTGTATATTTTTTACCTTTTTCCTAAGACTGCGATGAACAATTATTCGATAGCAATTTTAAATATAATAAAACTTATACTTTGATTCGAAATTTCGCAGTCTTCAATTCAATTTCGGGAAATTAATTAATGAAAAATGAAATAAAAAACCGAAAAGAATCTGCCACGAAATGAAGCATATAAAATTTTGGCCATAATGTTTGAATAAGGGGATAAGAGGGAAAAAGGCAATAGAGCTGTGATTACAATCTCTTATCCGGCCGTTTATCAGAGGCCAACATAAAACAAGAAAAACGCCCTCAAATAAACAAGCACTTATACTGAGAGGGTCGCTTAGGGGCTAACACCTAGGTGCGAAACGAGCCTACACCATTCTAGCCTCAATTTAAGGGTCAACTGATGGTCTTGTGTATATAAATTATTCAACATAAATCTACATCTGGATAGTTTCTATATTATATATTTATAATGAAGAAACTGTACCGTATTTGTGTTAGTTTTTTTTTTTTGGAAAATTTTCATACTCTTTTAGCGTAAATCAAGTTAGAGTTAAATTCGATATAATGATTATAGTTAATCCGAATGAAAAATATTAATTAAATTTCTTTCGTTATTTTTTGTTACAACCCTTGGTAGTTGGTGGATATTTATGAGGGAATACGAATGAGTTCGCCAAAATTAAACCGAGTTTCTCGCGCTCGACAGCCACTCCCCGCTCGAAGACTTCCCAGGAAAATCCCATAAAAATTAACTATAAATTATTCTGTTCAGAAGGCGGGTTTTCCTTGCAGATTCTTCATTGAAAACATTCAATTGCTTCCAATTTTAACGTAAATAACAAGAGGTGATCTCGGCCCGATAATTTATCGCCAATAACATCTTCGAACTCTCATTGTTCGAACGTGTTTCAAATGTACAAATCGTTTAAAGATTCCCATTCATTCGATACGAATTCATTCACACAAATTTCGATTAATAAAAACGTCATACCAAACCCTATTGATACATTATCAATCTAGGATTATTTGTAGTTTTTTTTTTTTCATATTTTATCCATTGAACTTCTCATCAATAAGGATTTCGTTTCAATTATTCGTACTCGTTAGCTACACCGTACTGGGTGCTCCTTAATTAGCACTTTGTGGTGGTGTTGAACCGCTTCCATTCTCCCCTTATCTGAATAATTAACGGGACAGAAAGAAAAAAAAGTGCGAAAAAAGCGTGCAGAACAATCCATTTTAGAACGAAGATCATGCTGGGCCTTGATTATATTATTAAAAATTTAAAAAGGTGTCTGAAAATTTAAATTTCTTTAAAAAAATGTGTGAAATAAATTTATGTCGATAATATTTATAATATTAAAAAAAACTTCGTATTTTTCTGTTCTAAAGTATTTACTGTTTAAAAATTAAACGATTGAAAATAAGGATTGTGATATTTGTTCGCATTTTAATATTTTATCAATAAAATCTCTGAAAAGTCGGTAAGTCATTGTTCTTTTTTCATCCTTTCGAGCGCAGATATGAAACCGAATAAATTATTTCATTTAAAATTCTGAGTTACTGTTGACTTTACAGCACCGAAACGAATCCGTCGGCTTATGTGCGGTGAAAGTATCGAAATAGATAAAATAAACAGACGCTCCGAATGAAAAAGAACCACCAGTTTTTAAAAACAAAAAAAATTGTACTTTATAAACATGCAAATTTTCGCAATCCCACCAATGTCTCGATCAAACAAAAAACAATTACAATACGAACACTTCGAGATGATTCACGTTTCTTCGAAATCACCTTTACAACTATCACATTATCGTTTCGCGCAATAACGTTACATTCAGCATTGGAAACGTAAACGACAAGCCGTAACGAAAAGATAAGCTCACTCAGACACGGCAGTTATCTTAACGGCGTTAATAACCGCCTTCAGCCCTCCTTTGCCGATTTAATTAAACGCCTTCGCGAAAGGGCCGGTAATTATTTTTCGACCTCTCATCTCCATTCCCCCCAAAAGAGGACATTATCATAGTCCTGCGACGAAATTAAAAACGAGGTTAGCTTAATTCCGCAACACCTGGTTATGTACATATATACAATATATACTAGGCAATTTTTCGAATTGAATTCGATTGTGTGTTGGTTTTTTTTTTATTTGAAAGTAACGCAAGTTGAAATTTCCAAATATCGCACGATAGAACGTTTGTTCATTGAAAAAATACACAGATTCGCCCATTATCCAAATCGAGACGTTTTCTCGCGGCCACCCGGTATATTGTATACAAGTATGTAGTGGCCAGAAAGTGAGGCCAGGTCCGAATTTTTTCATATTTTACAATGAATTAGTTTAACTTAACGAGAATACATCAATTTGAGTCTATTTTGTCTTTGTAACTTGTATTATATTAATTTAATGGTGATATATGAATAACTGGAGATTTCCTTCTAAATGAAAATTTATTGATGAGATGATTATGTATGTAATTATTATATTTTCTCAATTTTATTTTATATTTTGGATATGTTACATTCCAGGTGTATTTCAGTCCATGTTTATTTGGATCGGTCATAAATACACATTTTTTGAGGGTTGAGTTGCGTTAAATAAGATTAGGTTGGGTTAGGTTTTTTCGGGCAATTTCTTTTTTGATCGAAGTTTTGGTCTAGGTTATATTATTTTAGGTTATTAAAAATATTATCAATTTAAAAATTTTCAGTTTATTAAAGAAAATTAGAGGTCAAATGTGAAAATAAAAACTAATCGATAAATTATTGTTTTTCTGATATAATTCGATGTTCGGGTGTTTTTTTTTTAATTGAGAATTCGGAAGTATGGAATTCAAATATACTCTGAAATCTTTTTATTGTGAAATAATCTCAAGCAATCGGTATTACACACTTATCTTCGTCGAGGCAATGACTGACCGAAATCGATCTAAATCGTTGTTTTCATTGAAAAATAATATTTTTTAAATAAGGTCATAATCAATTGGTGAAATATGAATAGTTCTCAATCCAAATCCTCCTTAGTTAATTATATTCACTTCGATATAACAAAAAAAATCCCTTCAATATTCTTGATCTACTCTGCCCATTTCATATACATTACACGTATATCTCTATAAAAACTCACCAAAAGAACACGAATTTACATCCTCACACATGCATCCATGCTGAAATTTCTAAAACATATACACCAAAACCAAATCCAATTTCGAAAAAGGGCACAACCATCGAAAAACCCGTCCGCGGACGCCCCATCCCTAGTCCGTCCCCGTCCGCCGGGCCGTATGGCCTGCACAATAACATTCGACCCTGTTTACACGTCCGTTCGGATTCTAGCCGCCTCTGACGTCAATATTTAGACGGATCGTCCCGTTTGATGATGATTGCGGTTTTATGGCCGGCTTCGGACAAAAGGAAGATGTCTGCGTGGACATTTCGGATTCAGTTTCGGATTTAAATTAAAATTAAACCTGCTGCTTTCGATGGAAGTTTCTTTTGATTTCGATTAAAGATCCGTTTGTGTAATAGATGTGTTTCAAATACAATATATATATGTTAGAGTCAAAGTGTATTATTAGTTGAAGTATATTTTGTCTGACGTTTCAGATCATTTGTATTTGAATACAAATTTTCTCGTCAAAATATATTTCAACATATGAAAACACAATTTAACTGGTGCTAAATAGTTAAAAGTGTATTTGTAAAGTGTAAGTGTGTAAATTAAAAAAAAAATAATTAATTGAAAAAAAATTATATTATTTTTTTCGGTCGTAAGTGCGAACCGTCGTAAGTCGAGGACTATCCGTATTTAAAAAAAAATATATGAAATGAGCAGAGTAGATCAAGAATATTATTTTTTGAGGGTTTTTTTAAAAATATTACTTCAAAGTAAACTTAATTAATACCCATTGTGCCAGTATTTTTTTTTTCGAAAGTCAAGATCAAAGTGCAGAAAATATTTCCTTACTTTTATTTTATTATAATTTTTTGGGGCTCGTCATGTATGTATAATATACGGGGATGAATAATTTAGAGTTGGTATTATGGGCGGGGTAGTTTTTGAGTGATTTTAGTGGTTATTTTAGGGTTTGTTTTTGGAAAAATATCAAGGGTAGTTTTGCGGTGGTTTCGGAGGTGTTTTTTTTTTTTATAAAGCAGACGTGGGCGAATATGCAGATGGTGTTGTGAGTAAGGGAGGATTCAAGTAAATTTTTGGAATAGTTAAAATTTGGTTTTAGGGAAGGTTTTTATATGTATGGATAATTTTGAAGAAGGTATTGTAAATGAGAGTAGATTTGAGTGATTTAAACTTGGTTTATGGGGTGATTTTTTGTATAAAAAGTGAGTTTTTTTCGAAAAAGAACAAAATAAAAAATAAAAATGACTACGAGTCAGACTCACTATTCCGGCTCAAAGGGTTAAAGAGGATTTGGATTGAGAACTATTTACATTTCATCAATTATTTTGCTTATTGTGAAATTATCAGATGATTTTATCTTTGTCCTATTTGATTGTCAAGGTGTTTCAGATATAATATATAGATTCTGAAAATTCAGATTTTCAATACCCGCCGTGTACGATTCCAATAATTTGGAAACCTGATGGGTCCAGGTCCAAAATCCGATATATTTAAATCATCTGATATAGTAAATATGTATAGTGTAATCCGATTGATGAATGTGTTGCATTATTATCTGATCTGTTAACTGAAGTTTCTGACAAATTAGAACAAATGTCTGTTTTCTCCAGAAAGTGATTCAACTTTTATAATGTCCAGTAGATTGATGATGGAAACTATAATAATTTAGCCACTATTGATTTAGTGAAAGCATCAGAAACTGCACTTAAGGTATGTATTATATCAACAAACCTTTTTAGGGCCACGATTATGATTATCTTCGATTATTGACATTAGCACTTGATTTGGTGTTTGTCCTAGACGCCTTTTCAGATTTCAGCCGAATTTTAATGCGTTTGCTAATTATCATTACTCATACTGAAATTCCTATGTTTTCTTCTTGGAGGTAGAATTTATAACAGTGCTTACAATAAACAAAATGAAGCCGAAAGATTGATAATATGGTGGGTCTGAAAAGAGCCGTTAAAAAAAAAAACGCAGACATTGTGCTGTTTGCCTCTTGCACCACTGTTTATTCATCATTTTTAAAAGTTTTTGTAACCTATTATTTAAAATCGCATAGATATCTATAGGTTTGATATATCAATCGAAAGGGGTTTAAACAAAGATGTTCTTAAAAATATTTGGAAACATTGAACTTTGTTTTTTTTTTATAAACAGGAAATATCAAAATGCCCTAGTCTCGCTTTATTTTAGTAATCTTTTGATAAGTAATATGTGCTTCCAATAGTTTTTAGTTGATATTGATTTTTTTATTCCTATTTAAGGATTAAATAAATAGTAAACAAACAAGAAATTAAGCATTGTCTGTCATATTATCTTTCATTTGGGAATTGCAAGTGCGAGATTTTGAAGTTTTATATATGACTATGATTATATATATATGATGATGATTTTCTTATTCCTATAGATCATTATAGATTTTTATGAAGCACTAGATTAAGATAACGCATGGCATCCACCATTAATAATAATCATGTGGTATCGGTAGAGCCGATGAGAAAGTTGTCACTTTATGGATTACATTTTCCTTTACCCTAAAAATTTTCATAGTATTGTAGCATATTTATAATATTTTCCAGAAATATTTTAAAGAAATTTAGAGAAAAAAACGAACATATTTTCATCAGCCCATGTCAAATAATAATAATGATTGAATTATCCTCAATAGACAAACAACCGAGGCTATCGTTCACGTTTATCACACTCCAGTTGTCGAATCATGTCCCGTGTGAAAATGTCAGATCACTTCAGTATCCCAGCTTTAGTGATTCTAGATCCCAGCATTTGACTAAACAAATAAGAACTTATGTGAAAATTAACAACAAAAAAAGCCAGAATCTTACCTCTTACTATACATTTAAAGAAACCTTTTAAAAAAGTTTTTATCTCGACAAGTCCCATATCTTTATGAAAATTAGAATACATGTCAGTAAAATTGAACGAATTTAAAAAAGTAAACAAATTATTGTTATCAATTTTATTTTATAAGGTAAATTCAATTTATTTAGAAAGGCACTGAGTCAAAATTAGCGTTTATTCATCTCTGAAGCAGCTGAAGCCTGTCAACTAAGATTTCTGACCTGGGTCGGCCCAGGACAGACAAAATCTTGAAAATATATATTTTCAAGACTGCACGAAGGAAAATAATAGATCAAATATATAAAGAATTAAAAATAAGTGAATGTATATCCACAGTGAAACTATTATTAACGATTCCACAATGGAAGAAACTCTTTAAGATTTGGATGAGGATGAAACAATTACGTGTTTGATGATGAATGAAGAATTAAACAAGGAGTTATCAAAGACAAATATACAAAATAACGTAACGTAAATAAAAATAACCTCGACTTTAAAAAAGAAATTGAAATATACACGTTGACAAGAAAAACTGATAATTTAAAAAAAGAGTTTTTCGTCCCTTTTAACAATAAAACCAACTTTGACCGAAACTGAGTTTTTCCATCGTAGAAACTTTTGTACCAAATCTAGAAATAGGCTTTCGGATTCTCATTTAAATATTTTACAATTTTTCCAGTTAACATATTTTTTTTTTTATATTTTGTGAATAAATAAATATTTTTATTAATAAAAAACATATTAAATTGAAATAAATTTTTTTTTACACGAGTCTCGGGAACGATTTCGGGCTCCATCCCTTGTCCCAGTAATTGAAAATCACGGGAAATCACACAAGCGCCGTAATTTGAATAAAATAATATAGATGTCACCATATTAAAAATATATGTGTATATAATATATATATTACACCTATTTATTAAAAGAAATATAGATATCTTTCCAGTATAAAATGCTTAATTATTTTTTTTCGATAAAAAAACAAATGCCTCAAATTTGATTTTTTGCACTAAATGCAAAAATTATTTATTATCAAATGTAATACTAAAACATTAAATTTTATAAATTAGGAAAAACTTTTCAACGTTTTAAATAATGATGATGGATAGTTAAATTTTGTCATGAATTACCATGGTTTAATTTTTAACATTTTAATTTTTAGAAAAAAGTTTCCACCATCAAAGTCATTGTTTTAATCAACTATTTTACTTTAAATACGAAACATAAATATTTATGTATTCTAATCAAATAAACATAAAATTATAAGCCGTATATAGAAAATTTCATCACTCCCAATTATAAATGTCTCATTTGTGTTTATCTGCAATTAACATTTCATACAATTTTATTAACGATTATGAATGTAATGAAAATAGAAGTCTTCACGGACTAAAAGAATTTTTAACTTCAAATTCAACATTTCACACTTCAATTTGGGCTTTTTGCACTTCAAACTCAACAATAATTCATAGTAATAAATTTCATTGATAATTTTCTCAATAATGGTAATGGTCGAATTTGAAGTGTAAACGTTCAATTTGAAATGCAAAACGTCCAATTTGAAACGTAGTGTCCAATTTGAAATGTAAAATGTTGAATTTGAAATTTAAAATGCTTATTTGAAGTTAATAAAGTTCAATTAGAAGTGTTAAACTGATAAATTGTTAAACTGTTTCTAAATCTATCTTCTATCTATATAAATTATGTGTGTGTTAGTTATGAATGCCTTTACTGCTTATCCAATCACAATAAAATTTTGTAAATATATTGATTGCGCATTTGAAAAGTTTTATGCATCATCAAAATGATTTTACAACACGATCTGAAGCTATTTTAAGATGAAAATCAACGCCGCGCAGCCGAGCTCGTTGCCCGAGCCACGCCGGGTACAATCCACCAGTTTCAAATAAATCCGACTCTATTTAAAATGCTCAATTCATGAATCGGCGTATACTCAAATTTGAAACATTCACTTCAAAAACATTTTTTACACATCTAAAAACCGTAGACAAAAACAAAATTCAATCATAATTAAAAAAAAAACTTTTTCGACCACATAGACTTCTGTGATCCACTTTTCCCAGCAAAACTTTCCCTTTTCAGATCAAAAACCACAAATTATTTATTTATTTTTTTTTGTTATTTTTATTGTTATTTTTATTACATGACCAAGAGAATGTAGCTGATGGATGATAAATAAAAATCTAATGCAGCCGGTCGAGTTGTCAACTGGGATTGTACCATTGCCAATCTCTAGCAACTGTTTAGAAAAAACTTCTCCAGATTTATCATTCTACAATTATGTATGCATGTTGATATTAGGTCGTCCCGGAATTGATCTCGAATTTTATAAGTAAAACTCATACTTAAATTTTTCAATTGTAATATTTATTTTTTTCAAACAAAATAATTTCCATTATTATCTTTTACTTTCTGCCATCTATTGACTAAATCTAAAATACTCTTTTCATAAAACTCTTTGTGTTCGAAGAAGAACTCTAAGAGAGCTGATTTGACTTCTTCAATACTATTAATTTTTTTTCCTTAAAATGCGCCGATAAAAAGCGGAACAAATATTAGTCACTTGGTGCTAAATCTGGCGAGTACGGATGCAATAAAACATCCCAGCCAAGGTCACGAAGCTTTTGTTGAGTTAGATCCGAAACGTGTGGCCTAGCATTTTCATGCTGGTGAGTAATTTTTTTCCTATTCACAAGAGCTGGCCTTTTTTCAATGCATTACAATACGGACAAACGATTGATATTTCTCCAATTGTTACTGCCGACACCATGATCGATTTCCGGATGGTAGTGGAATGCTGCTCGTTCCAGGTTCACAGGAGCACTGCGTTGGCGGAATCGGTCATGTTCATTTTGTTATGCTTGAACTTGTTGCATTCTAAGCCTATCCGTATCATTATCAGTAACGGTCTAATGCAATCCGGGCATACCAATACAAATATATTCATCAAGGTAGCTATTCACACTCACACATTTAATTCAGTTCGATGACCTATGTCAGCTCGTCTTCTCCTCGACATATTTATATATATGAAGATTCCAAACGTCGCCCAATTAAATCAGACAAAATCCAAATTTTTGCACAGCTCCTGCCAATGTGAGGATCTTCAGTCCCATTGCGCTCCCGCTGGTGTGCCAATTTTTCTTCAAATTGTGAGCCTCTCTCTGGGCTCTGCCAGCTAGCGCTTCTCCCAAAGCCACTGTGGCCGTGCTCGAAGGACCAAGTGTTGGTGACGAGATGTGGTAGTTTTTTTCACTAAAAATATCCTTTGGGTTTTTTTGGGCTCGATAAAAAAAAAAATTAAAATCAATCATTCACTATCGTGAACAGTATAATCAGCTTTTTTTTATCACCCAATGTCCACTGATAGGTGTAAGTTCATTCGTTGAGGGGTATGGTGCGAATTGCACAAAACCCTTTGTTGTCGTTCACGTAATGTATGTCCTGATTTTAAAACACTATTCGTGGCTTGTATCTCGTTGTTGGTACTAGGGTAAGCAAAAGCTGTCTCTTCATACCAGCATTCATTGTGTAGATCCACCCATTGTTTTTTAAAATAACTGGGAAATCTTTAACATTTTCATTAGCTTTCCATTTCTTTATAAACAGTTCAGCTCCAATTTTAAATACATCTTCAATTTTTGAAATTTATAATGCATTTATATCGTTTTTTATTTCATTCTTTTCTTTTAGGCATTTAAGGTGTTTTTCAATGCTCGGCAGTAAATGAAAAAAACACATTAACCTGGTCTAGCATCGGCCAAAAAAATTGCTTTTTTAATAAGATCCAAAATAGCACTTGGCTTTTCAATGCCATTTTCAAATTTACTTTTAATGAATTTTTTCAATTCATCGCTTAACCCCCTTTTCTTTCTTCCTTCATTTGCGTGTTGATGGTCAGCGTCTGTATTGAATATTGAGACATGAGTGCTATCGCTATGATAAAGAATATATAGACCTGCAGAGCATTCATTCATGGTTCGATGTTCCCCTTTGTTGCATCGATATTGAACTTCGGTGCCTTGAACGGTACGTTTGGTTATGGAAATACTCCAAATACCCTCTTCTTAGACTATATTTTTAGCATCTTGAGCATCGTTGTATTATTTCATCAATAGCCAAACACAATCTAAACGGTAATGGTGAAGTGTTTTCTTCTTCAATGAAATCTTCAGGTCTGTCCATTGGTCTATAAATTTTACAAATTAAAAAAATAAAATTAAAAATAGTATTATGGTAATTATGGTGGTTGTTGAATTTCAACTTTGACCCTTCAACTTTGATCAACCCAAATTATCATTTTTTTTCAAGTTCATAAAAGAACAAGAAGAATATTTTGAAAAACTTAAGTTCCCAATAAAGGGCAGTTAAAAACCAAAAATGATCCAAATTCCCCTTCCAATTCACACAAACCCAATTCGAGATTATGTCCCAACTGTCACTCATTCGAATTCCACAAACCGAATTTGCAAACGACAATCGCACATTTTCGAATCTCCAGATCGATAATAACACGATTTCGATAACAGAACCGAAGTAGGGCCGTGCATTATTGTTTGCCGAATTATCGTTTTGTGTAACCGTGACTTTTCCAAAACTTCGTTGCATGTCTGGCTGATAATTTGAAAGATGGTTGAAGTCGAGGCTTACCTAACGTATTTATGTAATTGAAGAGCAAACTAACCAATCTAAAAAAAGACGAGATGAGAAAGACGAGACGAGAAAGACGAGAAAGACAAGACGAGACACTAGTTTGGCGCCAAACAGCCCTTATAGCTGTCACAATCATATTCAGGAGTGCCAACATTGCATTGGCATAAGATGGTGTGCAACGCTATACAGAAGGTCTCAAATATAATACGTAAACTAGCCCACATGAAAAAAATATTCAAATTAAATTGCATTCTATTACATTATGATGTATACTGAGTTTAATATTTAGTTTTCATAATAAGTTCACTGCTTGATAAAAATTTATTTTTTTAGAATGGCAAGCATTAGCCAGGCGGAAAGATATTCACATTAAATATGAGACGTACAATTTACATTATCCCCATAATTAACAAGTACCAAATGAGCAATTTGTTAATAAAACAATAAAGGATGTGGCTATTTGCAGTTACACTAACTGCGAATTATTGGCTATTTGCAGTTATAATTACAGAGTGACAGTTGTCGTGATAGATTATTTTTTCACCATCAACTTTCATTGATTTTTGTGTTAAAACTTTTATTAAATTTAATTGTCATAGTATGTATTATATCTACTTTTAAAATATTTATTTTTCAATGTAAAAAATATAAGAAATAATCATATATATTTAAAAAACATTTTTTACGTTATAATAAGAAATTTATAGCTACTATTTAATTGGTTAGAATTTAAATACAATTTTGATCAGAATTTTTATTCCATTTATCAGAATTTATTTGACGTTAAAATTTTAATCGTGTTTTGATCACATATAGGCAAAGCCAGAGGCAGTAGGTAATAAGCATTATATTATAGACATACCTACACTACACTACACTAACTGTACCTACACTTTTTCTTGGAACCAACATTTAAATACAGTTTTACCGTGGCATGCAGCTGACGGCTTAAATTGACAATCACTATCTCTCTATCTCTTTCAGATAATGCTATTGTGTTTTTCGGGTGTTTGGAAGTTTAATTCTGTGACCATAATATTTCTATTGATTTCTGTACTGAAGCTACTTTTCGCTTTTTTTTTGATTAGTGTAATTAATAAACCATGGCTCAAGATTATATTTTATATGATTAATAATAATAACAAATAGTTTATTGTAAAAAATGTATATATTTAGTGTAATTAAATTTTAAGAATCGTAAATATTTTGAACGAAGTGGTCACCCTAGTTGGCAATATTATTGTTTTCAATAGAGCTAGGGATCGTCAAACAGCGGAGCTTGAAACGAGTTATTGCAAGTTACAAAATTTATTCATTTTACTGTCGATTCCTAATTATATTATGTATGTTAATTGTTATTCAGCTATATATGATTAATTTTAGTGATTTAAAGAAAAATCCGTATTTTTTTCCGAGTAGACGGCTAACTACTGCGAAAAACTCTACGAGCGCAAAGGGATAATGATCGACTAGTATCAACTAACTCGTACCCGAATGGTACGTAGTTATATGAGGTGGGACGATTGTATGGATAAAATTAAACTGAGATTATATTGCATGTCCATTTAGTTAACTAAAACTTCTCTTTGGTAATGGGGAAGGCCTATGACGTGTGTTTTTACCAAAGTCTGAACCATGTAGGACTAACGGTCTCGCTTCGTCTGGAAAACTGGTGGTCATTAATATCGCAAAGTGGTCAACGAGGGCGCAGTCTGCTAGGTCTTTAACTCGTCTGTCCCGCTGGTGGCATTGCGATCCATACAGAAGCAGCGACCACAAAGCCTTACATGTAGACACGCATATCGATGGTCTGAGAGCCTCCTTCGCTGGCATGGGCGGATTGGCTCTTATGGTATTATACATGTCACTTACCGAAATACAACTTGGGCTAGCGCGGTAAGGTATAGCCTAGACTGCCTTATTTGTCTGGCAAGGCCTTGTTCTATAGTGGATAACTATAAACTGCTATTGATGATGATAATATTCAAATATAATGAAAAAAAACAACATACTCTCGTTCAAGTATTTATTACATGAATTATATTGATTAAAACAATATTTGTATTTTTAAAGAATTTTTACAATTGAAGTCAAGATTATAAATTGAAAATAAAAAAATTATCAATTGTTAAACACCATAAAAATATCAATTGAATCATAATATTTAGGAAAATATATATCAACATGATTCAGTTATTTAATTTAAATACATATATAAAGATGATTTATGGGTTCGAAGAGAAAATTTTATATACATCAAACATATTTGAATTAGTGCATATTATATATGTATATAATGTAATAACAATGCCCAAAAGTTACTCGGGGATTTAAAATCTTAAACATGTTGGATTTTTTCTCAATTTATTAAAAAGTTTATTTGGATCTAGAGATTGAATAATCCTTAGACTATTTACCACCATTACAAGTTAAGTATTCTCGCACATACAGCCCAATGTGTTGTTAGATTATAAAAGATCACTGAACTCTTGACTATCTTCATTGGGTATCTTATGGAAGGTATATACATTAGTGATCCCCAGATAATTCAGCAGCTCAATTTAATGATTTCAAGAATGAAATTTAAGAAAAAATAAATAAAATGGTAAGAATCATAAGAATTTTATATCCCTAAGAAAACTTTTGGGATATCCATGCTTGTTTGCACTGAGTCGTTTCAGTTTTATACACTCACTTAGGAATAATTACATTAATTTCATCCAGATATTAAAATTTATTCATGTGATTATTTACAATTGATGAAAAATGATTAATAATATTTTCAATATGGAAAAAATAAATTCATTTGAATTATTGAATGTATAAAATCTAAAATGGATTAATCAAATAATTCATAGTTTAAGACAGAAAATCCTTCAAATCCACTTAATTAAAAAACATTTGCAGTGGTTAAAAACTTTCATATGAAATATTCTTGAAAGTGTTTTTATTCCTCAAGGAGAAGGGAATATGGACAAAAATTTAAATTCTTATATTTTAAATGATGTTTCTTTTAAACATTAAATGAACTTTAAGTATGGATAAAATAATTTTAAGTAAAAACAGAATTTCTTTATTTTTCAAATACCCAACTTGTGTAAATTATTTCATGTATTGTCATCAAATTTAATATATTTTTTTGATAAAAATCAAAAATAGAAAATACATATTTGAAATCAATATATTCAAAATTTAATTATAATTACAGTATTATAAAAATTATGTAGGACTAAATAGGAATATAAGTTCAATTTGATTGATGATAAAATATTCAATTTCAATCATAAACATATTTTTCATTGAAAAACTTTAAAAACAATAAGACTGAAGATGTTTACTAGAAAATTTTACAAATATCCAAAACCAAAATATTACTAGTTATAAACAGTAACGTGAATATTAGTATATATAATTTTAATTACAATTTTACTTTGTTTATATAATAAATGTCCAGTCCAGCTGAACAGATAATATCTCACTTTCCCTCCACCTCTTAGAACATAATGGACATAAAACTATTACAATCAACGTGAGATAAAATAATCTTATATTCATATAGGAAAAAATTATATATATTATATTTTCATATATGTACAAAACATTTTCTTTTTAAGATGAACACTTGCATTAAACGAATTCTTAAAATTAAATTTAACGACAAGGCTGGATTAATTTCAATTACGTTATCATCATGATAATAAAATTAAGTACTAGGAAATTGACGGATCAAGTTTATAAAAAACGAATGAGAAGAAAAACTGGAATTGAATTTTGAAAAATTTGTTTTTATGTATTATCCGTATGATTTTGAATCTTATGTATCCTTTTCTGTTTACTATTTTAGTACATTGCAACAGTTATAAATCTGAATGTTGCATATAATATTACGTTTTACAAAATTTTGAGAATATTTATCTCTGATACTACTGAAGCTGTAATTAAATGCAAAGATATTCCAAAAATAAAATCTTTGAATTGATAATTATTCTTACAATTCTACATATAATAATGTTTCAAATGTGTCATAAGTACTGAAGGCAAATAAATCTACTTTATTAATTATTTTTAATTTTTAACACAACAGGGATGTACACGATAAAAAGATGAAATTCAATGGAAGTGTCATTTTAATATTATATTTTTCAGATATATTTCCATGTTATATTGAAATATGAAAAGAAAATATATATTGTTTGATTAATTTTTAATGTACACTCATAAGATGACACTTGAGTAAGGGAAGAGAAATCATTAGATTAAATATTTGAGCAAAGACACAACCATTGTAGGGAGTGGTAAGTCACAGAGAGGAATAAACGAGCGAATGAAATTATAAAAACTATAATGGCACAAATGATAAATTTAAATCATCTTGGTTTTCAATAATAAACATAGGTATATAATATATAAAATACATATTACATTTCAATATTAACACATCACATTTTTTTCAATAGTCATTAAATATTTTAATTGAAAACAAGAATTTTGTCCGTACCACAAAATCACACAACCATTTACTCACCATATGTTAATAAAAAAATATTGATTTCCAAAAATTGGTTTTTGACACTAATTTCAAGTGTGCAATGATTTTATAATCGAGTGGTTTGAAACCATCTTTCAAATTACATACATGTATATATTTTAAATAAGATCACATTTGAAATAAAATAGAAATATTATTTTAAAAAATAGCAAAGTACATATTGGAAGATAATAAACTTTTTTCAAAAGTATTAAAATCTGGTTTAGGAAAAATACAAATATTTAGGCAAGTTGAAAAAAATTCATAGAAATTCATAGAAAAAGAAATATATAATTTGTAACATGAAAATTGTATTTGTCAAGAAAATATATTAAGAAAAACGTGTTTTTTTTTTAAATTGAAATTCATGATTGTGATCTTATTTCACATTGAACAAATATATCTTGATCATTCTTATAAGATAATGAATAACACACAAATCTATATATTGTAAATTGTTTTGAATATGTGTGGTTTTTGGTATATTGGTCACATTTAAACATTTATTTGAATTCTATTTCATTTGCTACTTACTGACTTTAAAGAAAATAACATTCATTTTAACACAAATATTAGGTATCCAATTAAATTTCACATTATTATATTATATATTATTTATAATTCGACTATAACAATTTCACATTTTTATAAATTTTCTGGAATGACCAGTTCAAAAATTTCAGTCGAAGGAATGACGGAAATGCACTATCATAATTTAATTCCATCAATTGTTATATATAATATAACTAACAATATTACAATCACAGACAGATACAACATATTTTCAAAAGATTGGATTTATTTTAGTTTTACTTCAAAATCTTACCAATTTAATATTATATTTAAATATCCACATGAAAAACATTCATAATGATTATTATAAATATTTAATGATGAAATCGAGATTGTCAAAGAGTGTTTACACAAGGCGATAAGTCAAGGAAGATTGGAGATAAGAATCTCAGTAAATATAATGGATATTTTTTTTAAAGCACCAAATCAACTATAGGTATATTTTTATAATTAAATTTATATAACACTTTCCATTTATCAAATATACATATTCAGTGGCCATTGAAAGATTTGGCAAAAATATTTTATTTCAGAAAAGGGGGAATCACATAAATAGTCTGATTCATAATTTAGATAAAAATTTTCAAAAATCTTGAAAGTAAATTTGATATATAATATTTATATTATATATATTTTAATATAATATACAATTTAATTACAATAAAAATATTTCACTACTTATCAAAGAGAATAAAATATCAGTTTATATTTATAATATGTTTAAAAAAAAACCTTAATTAGGCCACTCAATATACAGATAGATATATGGAGCTACAGTAAGGAATAAGTGAATTTAGAAACCTCAAATATGTTTTTAAATTTAGCCCAATATTAAATATTAGTAGTTGGAAAATCATTTGTTATTATTTATGAATTTATGTGGAAAAATCGTTAAAAAGAAATTTCAAAACATAACTGATTGCAGGATATATATACTCTTTTAAATTTATCAGGAAAAAATAGATTCAAAAGGAACATGCGGAAAGGTGAGGCCATTAAATATGAATGAATTTATATTATTAGTATTACAATGATGACATACATTACATCCTGAAAAGACACATAAATATTCATCACATAAACGATTATTTATAATT
Source organism: Hydropsyche betteni (assembly GCA_028571205.2). Classification (NCBI taxonomy): domain Eukaryota; kingdom Metazoa; phylum Arthropoda; class Insecta; order Trichoptera; family Hydropsychidae; genus Hydropsyche; species Hydropsyche betteni. The sequence continues at coordinate 1,394,929 of JAOXNN020000033.1, read as the reverse complement.
TAATATTTATAATAATATTATATTATGATGCATAAACATTTCTAATTGTTTGATATAATATTATTGTTCCCTAATAGCATGTATGAATCAAAATGTTTCGATAATAGAGTTAATTAGATATTTTTCAAAGAGGAATCCGTTTTCTGAAGTCTAATGATTTATAATTCGTTTATTATAAAGTTTTCATCCTTTTGTTATCGATAACTGTGTATATTTTTTATTTGTGAAGAAATAGAGATACAATAAAAAGTTTACAAAAATTTGGTTTTCGGCATGACAGCTGTAAATTAATTAAAATTATGGGATGATAAATTGACAGATCTCTCAATAATTAGATAATATAATAATTAAGTAAAGACAATGAGTTATTTAAATATATTTCATTATCAATTATATTATTTTTCAGACAATTATGCATTATGCAAATTTGATTATAAAATTTCATAATCATATATTACTCATAGATATACAGCCTCAAATAGTCCATAAAGCTATAGACTTGAGGAAGAAACGAGCACCAAAATTTCGGCATCAACCTTTAAAAATAAATTATATTTAGGCACCCCTCGTTAATTAAATAACATATTTTTCAATGTACACATAATTTTCATGTAAATTTACTTAATTTACTATGGGCTCTTTTTACAACAAGAAGTCTGAAAACACGTATACATTTAAATTAAACACAAATTTCTTACATGGCTCCATATATATTATATATACAATCAAACTTTGATTCAACAATTTCACTAGCATACCGTTGCATAATAACTTACTTAGAGACTTTATCGAATTATTTTTTAATTTTACCCTCATTTATTCACCCTGACCATGAAATATATGTATAAGTTTTTTATAACATATATAGAACATGTTGCATCATAGTTTGCTTGCATTTTCAGAATTGAAGTAAAATATTTTGGCATGTCTCAAAACTTTAGGGAGGATCAACTTTTTTGAAAACTGGGTAAGGAGACACAGTACATTAATTGAAATGTTTATGAATAAGAATCACACTTATTAAAAATAATGACATTTCATTATGGCTGTAATAAGATGTTTCAATTACATTTTTCATCAATCCACCCCTCTCTTTTCAATCTATTGGAAATTTGTAATAAATTATTATTTTTGTGCATAAGAGACACAATTTCTTTCATGTTTTTCAATTTGGTTCTGTATATTCATTGCAATCAGTGGTGTAGTGGGGCCGGAGCGGTGTTCCAGCACTTTTTTTTAAGCCAGAACGCACTCTGTTACTTTTTTAATTATGCGAAAAAAATTCTGAAAATATTTAAAAAAAAACAAAGAAAATAAGTAATTTCATAGTATTACGGTGATGCAGTTTAATTGACTAAACCATTTTTTGTCTTGCTTCCACAATAGCTTTTTGTAGATATTGATAAATCAACCAATGGAAAAATACTGTTAGTAAAAATTAAGTAAATTGATGGTTTTAAGAAAATTAAGTAAATTGATTGAGTTTGATTGAGTAAAACATTTGGAAAAAATTTTTTGCCTGTGGCGCCTTTTTGACTTGCATTACATTACATTAAATATTAATTTTAAATCTTTTAATATGAAAGTTTTTCAAAAATAAAATCCATGTATACATAATAATATTAATAATTTTGTTTCTTTATAAACTCTTGCTATTGTATTATAAATATATGAAAGTATTATAAAATGGAATGTTTTAAAAATACCTTTATTTTGATCAATTTCTAAAAAAAAATTATTATTAGCTATTTGAAAAAACTTTGAAAACAATATTTTTTCCAGGAGGGGAAGGGTAAAAATTGAGCATTCTGGCACTACATTTTTTAACACTACATCACTGATTGCAATCAATACATGTATATCATATCAATTTTTTTTGTCTATTACAACCGTCAAGCAATATTTTACAGATGTATATAGATGGTATCTATATACAACTTCAAATTTTGAAAGATGACTCGTATTAAAACACAATTTAAAGCTACAATTGATTGAATTCAGATTGATTTCTTGGTTCTATTTTTTAATTATGATGAATCATTTACAAATATTTCAACAAATTATTCATTTAACAACCAGTCGTTTTCGAAACGAGAATCAATAGAACTTTGAAAAATAATGATTTACTAAGATTAAATGAAATAACTGTTTTAACGGTTGTGCTAGACGATAAGGTAATGTAAATACAAACAATTCTTGAAATCACATTTTAACTGCGACCAGAAAACAGCTGATACTGTAAATGAGAACAATTTTATTACTCTGTTTTATCAGTAGGAATAATTTATGTTATGCGATAATTAGTAAAAATAAAGAATTTGGAAACTTTAACTAACTGAAAGATTTATTAAAATTAAGTTTGCTGATTACTTTTAATGTTATGATATTTCCAATAATCTCATTGTTTTAATAAATTATTATGGAAATAATAAATATCACTAACATAGATTTCATAGTTGTTTCATTTTTTAAATCTGGTTTAGCTTTTCATCGGTGAGAAAAAATTATATTTGTTGTGAAAATTTAGTTAAAATGTCTGAACTATTAAAGTTAAAGCAGAGTTAATTCTTGTCTTTTAATATCATTGCTAATCGCAAGTATGAAGATGACTGAAAAAAAAAATTAAAATTATTATGTTTATCGGATTTAGTTAGGTCTTTTTAAATGCAATACGTTTTTTTTTATGAAATCCCCTTACTATTGAGCCGACGATTTTAAGCAAGATCAAAATGAAATTTTCAGGTTTAGAAAAATTTGGAAAACGAACAAAATCAAAATTCTCGTCAGATCATAACAGGAATAATAAATAATTTGAAAATAATTCAAAACCAAACAATATTGGATGAGAATAAAATAACGAAAGTAGTGTCACATTGTGTCTTCTAATAAATCCTTCAACAATATTGATCCTTTGGATTGGATTTTTTCAATTTTGATTCAATTTAAAAATGCTTAGCAGTACTTTCATAATTTTTCTAGTAAATATAATGAATGATCGAAACATTTATGCACAATGAAAGGATCTATTTAATAAGATTTTAGTATTTTTAATACGTGAGAAAAGTATTACTTACGACGCGATATGTGAATATGTGTAAGACGAGTTGCGTACGAAAGAGAAATTGAAAAAAAATTCATATCAAAGTTCGTGGTAAATCGAACATTTATTTTATTTTTTCAAATAAGTACTTATAAATTAGTGATTTAACTTAAAAAATGGAACAAGAAATTTATTTGAGAATATAAATTATAGTATTATCCAAATTTATTTTAGATATGAATATGAATATTTGTCACGAAATGTATTTTATTTTCAATTATTTTGTCAACGATCACAATGGTTTATTTCTAATAGCTATAACCAAACTATTCGATTGCAATAAATTAAATTTCTTGTACTTTCTGCTTAGTTTTGTCGTAAGTAATTATTAAAAATTTTAAAAACATTTAACATTTTGTAATTCCTGTTAAAAATACTAAAATCTATTGAACCAATATGTATTTGGAAAAACGTTCAATTTTAATAATTTTCGACTACTTTGAATTTTGGACTGTTGAATTTTTCGTGAAATTATACAATGTTTTTGTACGTCATAGAAGTAAAATAAATTCTAAATGGCATAGAAGACGAAAGTCGTCTCATTTTCATTTCTCAATGCTGAAGGCAACAAAACAGTAGATACATATCAAATTGTTAGAGAATTATTATTTTAAATAAATTTTATCTGATTTGAATTCAAAGATAACTTAAACATAAAAAAAACAATTCATTTGAATTTATATCATATTTCCACTTTACAATCGAAACACGATTCTGTATTTTCTTAAAAAAAAAAATACTAAAGCAATATCGGCATCTACAACACTGGAAAGATATAAGATTAAGATGTATGATATAAGAAAATTTCACGTTTGTGTTTTGAACAAACTTCTACAATCCAACATCCACAGCAACCAAAAAAGACAAACAGAAAAGTGTGCGAATGTGTGAGAAAGGATGAACTATAACATTCCGTTGGGAGTTTTAAAAAACGTCATCGATCTAATAGTATCTGCATTATGTGATAAATATTCATTTCGTAAATTTGTAAATCATATCACTCGTAAATAAGTGTTGAAAGTCAAACAATTCACGATGTGTATCATATTTCATATTGCGTTTTAGAGTATATTGATTTTTTTTGAATTGTTTAAAATTTTTAAATGAACCGATTTTTTAATTTTTAAAGTATTCGTACATACAATTTACGCCTTTGATTTTCATTATGAACTACCAAGATTATCAAACATAGTTCAATAAATTCGAAATTAATTAATTGATTTTAATTGTATATTGCATTTCCGGAACGGTCGAAGAAGAGAAATTATAATTGATAAACTTTATATTTTCTTACTTTATAATAAATTAAAGTGCCTTTATAGGCATTCAAGTTTTTAGGTTTTTAGAACAAATTTTTTTGTTATTCGAAATTATTCTAGTACAAATACCTATGTATAATATAATATTATATATTAGCAGATACCAAAATCGACAACGTCTATCATAAATATGTGTATGCAGTGTAAGAAAGCAATAAATTATTAGTGGCATGTCTGGTCGTTATAAAATTATTGATATATTTTTTTATAGAATAAAATCACTATTATATTTAATCGATGCAGTATAATAAGATTTTGATTCATGTGAATGCCATGACAAATTTTGATTTTAACACGTTGCAATGTTTCGATGAATATTGTAATTTTGAAATAATTTATACATGTTTATCGATAAAAAAATAAATTTTCAATCGAAAAGTTGCAATGTGTACCAAAATTGCAATAATATGTCGCATTATTAGTTGTAGTATTGATATACCTACTGCATTTTATTATTATTTTTTTTAATAAAATTCAAATTTCCCTCTAAGTTTTAAATTAAATCATTAAAATGCATAAAAAATATGTAAATTTGCTCTTCAAATTATCATATTCAATGCATAATAAACATCAGAAACATTGTACACATCAAAACAATTTTTTTGATGATACGTGCATTACAAATCAACTGCATATCAAAAGCTACATACTAAAACGAAGACCAACATTATTGCAATGTTCCGAAATGCAACAAACAAAACGCTACAATTAGGGATTCCAGAATTATCGCCATCTATCAATACCGATTACGATTTTTTATTTTTTAAAGCCGATATAAAAATTTAAAATCAAACGATAACAATTTAATGGTAGCAAAATCGATCAACCCAAAACTGGACAATATTTATCGGTCATATGTGATTGATTGATTTTGTTACCGTTTTTAAATTGTTGTCCTTTTTTAATGTATCAATAGTAATTGATTTCATGTAGTTATTAATGGTCGATTTTAGTTGAATTGTGAATCATTTATAAGTTGATAATACGTAAGAAAAGGATTTTATGACGTAGAAAAGACGAAGCGATAAATAAATCAAATAATAAACTATTTTAATTAGGGGTGGCGAACCTAGGGCACGTGTGCCAGAGGTGACATGTACAAAAATTTGGCTGGCACGCAAATGATTTTTTTTTAAGATTAATTTCATTGCTGATGGAATTTTTCAGAATTATGAAATGAAGTATATTTGGTGTTCAATAATTATTTATGCATAATATTTTGCAACGTCTAATTGGAATTTTTTTTCAAATATTTGTTGATTGTATTGACGAAATTGGGCTTTTCTCAAATATGAAAAAGCCATTGAAAAATATTATAATAAGTTAATTGATATCAAAATTTACAAAGCATTAGTGAAAAAATGTAATGTTTATTTTGATCAAAGCAAAATCGAACGTATCGTTTGATCGATGAGATCTTTTTCCAGCCATAAAAATCATCTTGCCGCGTCTAATGTAAATTTTGGCGCGTAAACGAAAAAAAGTCCGCCACCACCGAATCGCCATCCCCGCCATTACCAACCTATCACTTATCCACCGCAAAACAAACCCAAAATCGAACCAGCTCCCGAACAATCCACAAAACACCGACAACGGAATCCCCAACCGCAGCCCGCCGACGAGACACGCCACAACCAAAAAAAAAACCGCGCGAACCAACATAAAAAACAAAAACAAAAAACCGAACGGAACCAACCGAAAGTAACGTAAAAGAATTCTTAATTGGTATGTAAGTCGATAATTACATTTAGTGGTTAAACGTGATATTTAGCGAGGGGCATTTCCGGACAGCAGTCGCGGGCGGGGGGTACGCCCGGCTGCTGGCCGCGGCCGTCCACTGTTGGCTCTGGACGGACCTCGAGGAGGCCGTGAGGTGCCTTACCATGCCGGAGCCGAGCTGCTGCAGCAGGCCGGAGCCGTGGGAGCCTCCCAGGGTGGCCGAAGGTCGGCGAGACCTGATCGACTGCATGGACGAGGAGAGCAGGAACGGCACCGACGACGACGTGTTCGGCATTGATCCCTGGACGCGACAGAAAGCAGAAACGGGTGACGGCGTCGGGATAAGGGTGCCGGGTGGCCGGCTCGGTCGTGGACTTCAGGTGTTCGCTTTTCGACTTGGCCCGGTCGGGTTGAACTGGGCCCGTGTGTTGTTTTACGTCAGTCAACTAACTCAACTCGGGAGCCGATGCAAATGAACTCTATTACTCGAGCGAGTCAGTTGACTGATGTGTGCGCGCTGTTAGAGGAATGCGATGAGGACGTGAGAGGTTCTTTGACTTGGCGTAGTCAGGGAAGACTGAGCCAACCCAGTAGTTTTCCCAACCCAGATGTGAAGAGTTTTGTGGCTTGACCTAGTCGGATAAAACTGGGCTGGTCCAGTGTTGTGTTGTCTTAGGCTCTAAGACTTAGAAGGATGCGATGGGGGATGTGAAAAGTTTTGTGGCTCGACCTAGTCGGATAAGGCCAGGCACGCACTTACGATTTGTGGTCGCGAAATTGGAACACATTGTGTTTTATCGCATATGATTTTCACGATTTTTCTGTCGCATATGCATACATTTCAACATAAAACAATGTGTTCCATTTTCGTGACCAAGCAATCGCGTAGCCACAAATCGCAAATGCGCTCCTGGGATAAGGCTAGGCGCCCACTGGCGATTGAGTCACGTGCGATCGGAAATGGAACGCATTGTTTTGGGTTGAAATGCGCGTATATGTCATATACGCGCATTTCGATCCAAAACAATGTTTTCCATTTTCGATCGCGCACGACTCAATCGCCAGTGGGCGCCTTGCCTTAGACTGGGCCAGTCCAGTGTTGTGTTGTCTTGGAGGGATGCGATGGGGGATTTAAAGAGTTTTGTGGCTTGGCCTTTTCGGATAAGACCAGGCGCGCACTTGAGATTTGTGGTCGTGCGATTGTTTGGTTGCGAAAATGGAACACATTGTTTTATGTTGAAGTGCACGTATATGCGACAGAAAAATCGTGAAAATCATATACATTCATTTCAACCCAAAACAATGTGTTCCATTTTCGCGACCAAGTAATCGGGCGGCCACAAATTGCAAAAGCTGGGCCGGTCCAGTGTTGTGTTGTCTTGGAGGGATGCGATGGGGGGTGTGAAGAGTTTTGTGGCTTGGCCTAGTCGGATAATACTGGACCGGTCCAGTGATGTACTGGAGGGGTGCAATGGGGGGGTGGGGAGTTTTTTGACTTGGCCTAGATAGGTAAGATTGGGTCGGCCTAGTGCTGTCTTGGAAGGATGCAGTGAGGAATGAGATGAGTTATTTAACGGGGAAATTCTCTTGGGGTTTTTTGGGGACCGTGTGGAAAATGTATGACTGGAAAGCGAGTTCGATTATATGAAAATATGGATGTGGTCACTTTTTGGTGCATAGATGTATTTCACTTTGTAGATTATCTCATCAAAAGAACATGCAATGGGTTGATTTAATGGGTTGTTGTGGTTCGATAAAATTTATTATAATATCTATAGTATTAATATGTTTCAAACACCTGAAATTCACCTTCTTTACATCGAACAAACTTAGCCACCCTTGGTTTATTTTAAAAACACGTGCTGTTGTTCGAATAACGTATTTTCGATCGTTTAGTAATTATATTCAAATTTCATTTTTTAGCGTAAAAGTTTTTTATATCAAAAATATTTTTCGTTTTAATACAAAGCACCTATAACATAATGAAAATTCGATTGATAAAAAAAGGAGAAATTCCTTCTACATATACAAAAAAAACTAATCGTTTGATTTTTTTGAAACAAATTATAAGTAATAAGTAATAAGTTATCAAGTTAATTATATAACTAGGAATTGTCAGAAAATACGTTATCCGAACTGTGAGCGATTCGAAGCGTATGTATAAGATAATAATATCCAGTAATTACAGGACATTGGGTTAATGATACATTGAAGTTCACAAGTAGATCGGATCAATGCTAGGTTTGGGAGTGGTAATTGAAGACCGAGCGAATGGATAATTACTAGTTATTCAATTCTTGTATTTTTAAGATACTTTATTAATATAGAGGCACTCAACATAAATCAACACATTATTTATAGTGTAGATTGGTTAAAATTACTATTATATAGAAAATATAAATAAAAATAACTTTTTTACTGAGTTTTACAATAAAGAATATTTTTATTTTACTACTGTTCAGTTTACGACTGACAGGCAACAATAGAAGTCAACGTAAATGGTCGTAACCTAGTCGATTAAAGCATGAGTTAATATTTGATAAGAAATTTATTTCAAGTTGTAAAATGACATTATCAACAATATAAATATAATAACTAAAAATATATTAAAATAAGTAAAAAAAAAATCAATTTATTTTATATATTTCATTTTATAACTTATTATGATATTTTCTAAAGATCTCGCTTATTAAACTGTATGCTCCAGTCTTTCCGAAAGAATATAAATCAAATCTTATTGTAGTTGATAATTTACTATGCCTATTAAAATTGAGCTGAATCTAGTTGTGAACTTCAATGGTATTTATTGTACATTAAATGGCTTATTTCGTTGGCGATCTTCATGTATGGTAATAATTATAATGATAATAATAATTATTGTTTTTCATCTAGGAAGCAATTCAAATTCGAATTATGGTATGTAATTTTAAAGGGATAATATACAAAAAAATCGCCATAGAATTGAAGAGTGTTATTAAGTTTAATAAACATCAGTTGCATTCGGCGGTGTTGTAGAAATTCATATTGTCAAATATTTACTATTTTCAATTCAATCGAATCAAAAAATTTATTAAATATTCTCATATGACAATGGCTAATTTTCGGCTATAAAAAATATTCTAATGTCACAGAAAATTAACAACGAAAAATTACAAACTTACCGACAACATGCCTATGCTACTTCTGAAATCGACAGAAGTAAAACACAAAAGCTCAGTGCACAAAACATTGACATTTCGCTTTCACAAAAAGCTCAAGCGAAACAATAGGCGTCACTTCAACAAAATATTCTTTTCACAACATTGACAATATGAACTTCGTAGATTGTATAAAATTTCAACACAGTGTTTCATATTTACCGCCATCATTCGCACGTTCACAGTTGATTTTCACCCATAGACAAAGTATTATCAATAATGATCATGCATGCGTTAAGATTATAATAAATTGTTAAGATTCCACATAACATAGGCAAAGTGCTTGTATGAAATATGTATAATATAAATAGCACGATAATTTCAACGATTAACACAAAATGCACTGCAACATCCGTTCACGTGTCAAATCCGTGCAAAAAAATTGACACGTGATCAGAATTGTATAAAAAAAGTTTTTTTTTCGTTCATATGATGCACACCTTAAACGTAAAATAAATTTTTATAATAAAATGAGTACGTGGGACATAACACAGCCGATGAAGACTCGTTTGCATTCGCTTTAAAAAAAATGACACATGACAGTCTATCTGCTCGTACGCATGAGGCTTATGTCGATTTGTGGCCTTTTCTCGAAACAACTATTTTCTGATTGATCATTCAATTGTTGATGATTGATGAACGCGACACATATGGAACGATCATGCTCCGTGCAAGCTGCATAGAAGAACAAACAGCGACAGTGAATCAAGACCGGTGATGTATGTTTTTGAATGATGATTTATTAACCTGTATAATTTGGACGATTGCGTGAATTTATAAAATTTTTGATGAATCGTGTTTTTTAGCACTTCATATTATTTTGAAAATTAATCTGCGAGAACCAATCCGAATTTTTTTCATCTAAATATTTCAACATTTTTTCAATTAGTTCATGATGAAATATATATTTTTTTTTTGTAAAAAAAATATAGCACATTGTTGAAATTTCTAAGACATTGCAGCTCTGCGATAAACTTCGAGATCTTCGACAGTATATCGAACACAAAATTCGATACCCTTCGAAAACGTTCAATAAAGCATAAAAGCATACCGAGACTGCAACATCTCATACTCGAGCGCAAATCGACAACGAAAAACACTCGAGCCTTCGAAACCGTCAACAACCCTAACCAAGTGCGGCATGAAAACGGGATGACACATACAAATGGGCAGACACAATACGAATGAGATGATCGACAGAATATATAAATAACACGATGCTGACAAACAAGAGACAGAGATAAACAGACAGAGATACAACCGCCAAGTCGAAAGACCAAAGAAAGCCTCGATGACGCGCAAGAGATGCGTTAGATTCGGACCGCAAGCACGCACCAAACACACAGAACACACATATCCCGTCGACACAAAGCACACGCACACAAGCGGAGTGATTTTTTATTTATTTATTTGTGTTTTTGTAATCGTTTTCACATATCGTTTCGACAGACTTCTTGCGGAATACATGGGGACTTACAGCATAAGCTGTGGAGCACGGCACTGACAGGCTGGAGCCTGAGCCGCCGCGCCCTCCATAGCGTGCCTGTCACAGAACAGCGTAAAAACGTCAACATCATAAATCCTTTTTGGTATTTGACAGTGGAGGAAGGACTTTTCAGTCATCACCGACTCGTTTGGGTTTGGGTGTGGGTGGGCTGGCGGCGCGCCGGGTTCGTCACTATGGTTGCATTGGAACGGTTGGTGATTGTTGTGTTTGTATGAGTCTCGAATTTGATTTTTTTTATATTCTGTGGGCACAGCGATGAATCGAAACCGTTTGGTAAAATAATTGTTTTGTGAAAATGATCGAGTAACGAATCATTTATTTGGGGGGGTGATGAAGTCATTCGTTTTGGGGACAATTTAAACGTGCATTATGTTGAATACATGTGCGTTTATTCTGAGAATTTAATAAATTAGTAGGAATTAAAAAACAAGTATGTGCATTTTAGACGAATGTTGAAATGGGTGCATTCGAAAAAATATTTCGATCGTTGAAAAAAATACCCGTATTTTAAATCAAATAAAACGTGCATTGGAATGAATATAAATAAAAGATCGGTAATAGCGAAATACGAACCGCACGATTATTATTCACAACATTTATAATATAATCAAATTGAATTAAATTGTAAAAATGTGATTTAAATTAAATTAAATTAAAGTTTAACAAAAGAAAACGTTGAAATTTGTATTGTATTGTCTATGAAGGAAGACTATACCCTGGTACATTACCACCTCTCGATCATTTCAATGCACAAATCTATTTTTTTATTGTTCATTTCATATTTTTAATGTTCACTTTATAATGCAATTTTTTTTACTGATTGTACACACTACAAATAAAATGATGCTCAACACAAATTCCTTAATGCACCAGAAATAGCGCACATCGTATATTATTGTAATGCACAAGTAATTAATTTTAAGGCATAATCTATACTTTTTCAATACACAGTTAAATCGTACCCATTCCTTTTTAACATTGATATAAAAAAGGACTCAAAGAAAAAAAATATGAATTTATTATTCTTTTAGGGTAAGAATCCATAGTGAACATATGTAAACGGATAACTTTTGTTTAAAGATGTGTTGCCAAACTCACCATAGAGTCTCACCCTAAGGCATATAAAAAATTTCAAATGACTCAACTTTTTTAAAATCTATAACTTTTAAAGTAAAATAAAATATTTTAAATTGCGACTCATACTCTTTCTAAAAAAAGTGAACTAACTTTAGAGTGAATATGTGAAATTTCATTTTGATAATCATCAAAGCAACCATTGTGTTTCACCGCGTGTATTGTGATGTAAATGTGATTAGTTGAAATTCAATTAAATTTTATTCAAAGTATCTGTGGATGTGATATAAAAAATTTTGAAAAAGTTTTTTGAATGAAAACTCTTTGATTCCTTACGTAAAATTTTATTCATGCGTTAAGTGTAATGTCATCTCCAAAAGTAAAATTCGTTTGAAAATATGAAAATTCTGAACTTTTTAGTATCAAAATGGATTAAAAGTTGTTTGACGTAAATCCGATTAGAGTCGTACGATAATAGAAAAAGCTATTCATGTCAGAATTCTACGGAAAAAACTCGATTGGAAAACCTGTTTAAATTTGTCTGAATTTGACGATATCTTACACATTATATTGGTATTGTGATTCTGAAAATCATGAAATATTAGCGAAAATTCAAGTTATTTGAAAATTGAAGCATCCACACGCTTTTTTTTTTCAATCATTCACACCTATATAATTAATATCTGACGTTAAGTAAATATTAAAAAAAAATCGATATATTTTTGCGATAATATATTTGTATCTAAATCTATTTAAAGAGTTCGCAAAAATATATCTTAAATAGAAAATAATAAAAATTATTGAAATTCAAATGTTTTCTGTGTTTCTCATCCAATATTAATAAATAAATATCATTGAATATCATATCTCTCTATGAAATTGTAATATTTTTTTAATTTCAAAAAAGATTTAATTATAATAAAGTATGTTACGAAATATTTAGTTGGAATTCTTGAAATAATTATAAGAATTCGGGAAATTTCGTTAGTATTAAATATAATGAATAAATCAAAAGTATAGATTTTTTCGTTGAATAAATTCATTTTACATATGGCAGAAAACATTTGAATTAATTATTAAAAAAATCTCATTCTTCTTTTCGATTGATATGAGTATATTTACAAATTAACTCCTAATAAGAAATAAAAAATAGTTACGAAATATTATATATGAAAAAAACTCATTTGCATTTGCAATAAAATAATTTTATCACGAACGGCTAAATTCAAGATCTTTTTATGCCGAACCAATTTACAAACAACAATAAAAACATGAAAACATCAAAACGCTCATATTACACCGATTCAATATACTCAAAACCCATCAATCGACAAGCGGAACGAGAAAAACGTGAAAAACACCGATCAAAAAGTGAATAGCCGCCACGAAAGTCCGTTACGTTCCCATCGAAAAAAAGAAAAAAACTAACACAACTCACAACAAAAAGACTTCCACAATCCACTATTTCCAAACACAACATAAACAAACGAAAAAAAAACAACCCCCCCCCCTCACCCCTCCATCCGAACGCAGCGCCGGACTTCCGCGGCGGCGGGCAAACGCAACGGAAACATAAAATAATCAAAAAGGAACGAATACAGCGAAAACGTGAAAAATTTTTTCCATACGAAGAGCGGTGCGGTCGTGGCGGTGGGCGGCGACAGGTTCACGTGCGAGCCCCTCCTCTCCTGGGGGCCGATGCTCGAGTGCCTCCTGGTGGGCAGGCCGGCCCCGGACCCCGGGGACCCCCCGGGGGAGGAGGCCGACGAGTGGGCGATGCGGATCTTGGGGGTGATGAGGGTGTTGTCCGAGAGGCGGCGGTTGCTGAAGGCGCTGGCCACGCGCAGGAAGTTGTTGCCGTCCTGGGAGGCCGAGGAGTTGCCGAACCACCAGCTGCCGAGGAGGCCGGAGCCTCCGGTGGCGCCGGTGCTGCCCGTGGTCACTCCGGTGCCCAGGGTCACTCCGCCTGGTGGGATTTTTTTTTTTTTGGAAGGTGAGTTAGTGTGTTGAATGTAGGGTTATCGCTGAAATAAGGTCGCCTCCGAAAATGTGGTCGGATGTGGTTTTTAGAATTTTTTCGATGCTGTTCCGGAAATTTGAGCTTGTGAGGGAATGTCGGAAGATTTGGTGCTTGGTCATTGTTTGTGGTGGGATTTTTTTTTAAGGTAAGTTAATATGTTGAATGTAGTGATTTCGCTAAAATAAGGTCGCCTCCGAAAATATGCTCTGATGTGGTTTTTAGAATTTTTTCTATGCCGTTCCGGAAATTTGACCTTGTGAGGAAATGTCGGAAAGTGTGGTGCTTGGTCACTGTTTGTGGAGGGATTTTTTTTTTTTGGAAGCTTAGTTAATATTGAATAAAGTATTCTCCCGAAAATAAGACCCCTTCTAAAAATTAGCTCTAATGTGATTTTAAGATTTTTTTCAATATTATTCCGAAAATTTGACCTTGTAAGGAAATGTCGGAAAATGTGGTGCTTGGTCACTGTTTGTGGAGGGATTTTTTTTTTTTTTGGAAGCTTAGTTAATATTGAATAAAGTATTCTCCCGAAAATAAGACCCCTTCTAAAAATTAGCTC
>JAOXNN020000033.1:1361276-1380334 GCA_028571205.2 Hydropsyche betteni | reverse complement strand
TTTTAAATAATGGATAATATTATTTTAAATATATTTAGATAAATAAACAAGATCAGAAGTGACAAAGTATTTTCACTTTTTATTCCAAATACTGTCGTCAACCATAAATTTTTGAAAAATATAATGAATAAAAAAAGATGGTATCTATTTTAATATATGTATGTATGTATTATATATTCTAATATAAACCAAAACCAAATAATATATCATCATCATCATTTGTTTATATATCATCGTATATGATGATATATGTATAACCAAAACGTACATCAATTTTTTTTCCGAAAATGAAATTATACCACTTTTGAAAAAAGGGCTCGTTTTTATTGTAAAATCAAAAAAATCGATGCACGATATCGCGAAGTATGTTTGGAATTGGTGGTTCTACTCCCTTCCTACTTTTTATCTCCAATCTTTTAGGTAAAAATCCAGGCGTAAAAAAAATTAATATTGATAATAAACGGTAGTTGAGATTATCCATGTTTTTTGATTATCCGTGTTCGTCCTCCCTGGCATTACCCCTTTAATAGAGAGTATACTGTATATCACTTTTAAGTTCAAAAAATGGCTTGACATTTTCATCCGTTAGAGAAAAATATAAAAGTTAAAAAATGAACTTACCTAAATTATAGTTCATTATAGCGTGTTATGTTAATTACATAGCACGCCCAAGCGTAGTTTTCTATTCATTCTTTCGTTTAATATAAATTTTCTGTAAGCTACAAAATATTTTTTAATTAACTTACGTCAAAAGTTATATTGCTTAATTATTTTCGAATCAGAAAATATTTAAAACTTCTTAATAACAAAAAAATCATACAATTCCAACAAAATATTCCCAATATAATTTAATATCTCGGGATTTCCAACAATGAAATCATGGGTTACACGAGCTGATGACGCAGCTTTTATTATGCAAACTTTTACTTTTCGATGATTTTATCGACTTCGAATTCGTATTTTTTATATGAACATGTTACGGGCCTACTTTAAAGGTTCAGGCACGCGCTGATCTTAATGTAATAATATGCGCACTGGTTCCTGTTTTGAACTTACAATTGATGATTTTTGATGTTTTCGCAATAGCAAAATTTTGCCCCATTATACAAGTAAATTTGCTAAATTTAGTTGGACATCATTAGAAAACCCAGAGTCCATCGCTTGGGAAGGGAACATCTTCGGTTTTTCCGGCGTCCCGGTTTTTCCTCGGATTTTCGTTCCGCGCGAATGGACAAAGCAAACGGCACTTTTCCTTTCCCTGCTATTTTATTTGTTATTTTCGCAATATTTTTAATCCCGAACTTCGAAAAAAAAACGGGAAAAACTAAATTGCACAATTTGTATTCGATACGAAATTTCGATGTATTTGGAAATCTATGCGGTAGTTAAACGATCGATCGGAAAAATCGGAATGGAAATTTCGTTTCAGATTATTTTTGTCACGGTGATGGAAATTGAACGGTTTATGTTTCCAACACGAATCGAATTTAATTTGAGTGGTACTACTTTTGAGAGTAGCATGCGTGTTTTTACATAGATTTATAATACAAATAAAAATATTCGATAGAACGTTCAATATTTTAACTATGTTTATAAGACGTAAAAATATATATATTATTTCGTGTAGGACGCAAATAATATTTTTTCAAATGACATCGTTATGAAACTATTTTGAGTTTTTCACTCAGACATTTTCACACTTGACCTATTCATACAATGAAACTGCATACGTTCCGGCTAAAAAATGAAAAATAGTTTTCTAACAGAAACACAAATACAAATATTTAACTGGACGCAATTAAAATAAATTAAGAACTCAAATATTACAGAACAAAAAATGATGATTTTGAGCAATAAAAATGAAATATGAGAATATCCCTTAAAGTTTAATTGAATCCATACCATGAAAACTTTACGCATACTAAACAAGAACCACTGTGAAACTTTTCATTGAAAATGGGAAAAGTGAAGGCAAAAATAATAACAGATTTCATTGGAATAATTTGGACGATGCATATGGGCACGAAACTTTATAAATTTCAAATCAATCTACATTAGTTCATTTCTTGAATTCCGTCCACTTAAT
The DNA here is from genome assembly GCA_028571205.2 of Hydropsyche betteni. Classification (NCBI taxonomy): domain Eukaryota; kingdom Metazoa; phylum Arthropoda; class Insecta; order Trichoptera; family Hydropsychidae; genus Hydropsyche; species Hydropsyche betteni. The sequence continues at coordinate 1,378,248 of JAOXNN020000033.1, read as the reverse complement.
GTTTATCTAATATTTATAACATCGCAAATTTATACAAATGGAGATCATTTGTTGTTTAGTTTTCTATAATGGCTTAGATAGAGATTATTATAAAACTATGATCTGAATTTTATTAAAGTTAAAGTTATAAAGGTTTTGACACGTTTTTGTGACATTTTCAGTTCCGTATAGAAGAGAAAACTGTTGAATGAGATTTTCGATTATACTTTAAGAAGCTTAGGAATATTTGTTAAGAGTTTTGCTTTTGAGTACTTTTCGACGTAATATCGAACGTCTTTTGCAGAAGAAAAATCTCAAAAACGAAAAACAGAAAGGGCGATAATATTTCGAAATAAAGCTGACTTCAAAGCACGCAAACTTCCGTGCCAAACTTTCAAATTATTCGTCTAGTATTACATGGATACTTTAAAATTCACAGCTCGCAAATTAAGTGTACCGCAATTATCGTTTTTTTGGATGTCATTAGAACTTTTAAAATCCGTGCTTTTTTCTATTAGAATTTGATAACAAAAATTGTCCTGTAATTTTCATAGCAGTCACATGCTATTGTAAAACGTAATTCGTAGAGGACAAATATTATATAATATTATATGAAAATAAACGTATTAATGAAACTGTACTGAATTGTTTGGTTTCTAACAACCATTAAAATCAAGCGAAACGTGGTGCAATCAGTAATTGGATGAGTAACCTGAATGGTTGCGGTTACCCTGAAACGATTTGACAAGGGATTGTTTCAGCATTCACCCAATCGGGATTTATTTTACATTTGTCACCACAATAAGAAGTCACTCGAGCTTTTGATAGTATTGAAAAGGATTTGTCTTGCAGCGGACGTTAAAGAGCCTATTTGTTCAGGATATTAAAATTAATATGATTATCATGAGACTTATTACGAATGATAATTAATAATGGGAGGCCAGTTTAGTTTATTACATTTTATATTATTTATACTCAATCATAGAGTGGGGTGCATGTAACAGGCGGGATGGTGGGCTTCCCCTTCGAAATATTTATAATCAATCATCATTTGCAGTTCGTTTATATTCCAGTTCAGTACAAACATTCTTTTATAATATAATATCAACGTTTTTGGCTAATTTTGAAACAAAATAATATGAAAATAAAATTTCAAGACGAAGAAACCTTATTTGGAAACAATAACCAAAATAGTCTTAGATCATCAGTGCGTAATTTCATGCATATTCTATTATACTCAAATATCAATTAATTTCAGCAATCAATGGAATCCGGTGTGATTAATCAAATATAATACTAAACTAAATATTGCATAATACTAAACTAATATTATAATAGGATTTTATAAACATTTTAATGGAAATTCTTGGTCGTTTAATAGGTTAAGTGGATGAGTATAAACAACAAGAATAGTTAATTTCAACATACTCAGGTACTTCATTGTAAAATTTGATTAATAGGAAGTTTCATTTCTACATTTTTATAATTGCATGCGTTGAAAACTGTTTGCTTAGCTATTGCCGCAAAAGGATTTCGGACTCGTTAGAATTAAAATTTAATTAATTACAATTGTCTCGTACAACGTTTTAAATAGAGATTTACAAATTTACACAGAGCTCTATAAAAGCCAGAACTAAAGCGTTTCTGTTCACCATAATTTCAATTTCACAGTGAAGACACACTAATTTACGCTCCAACTATAATTTTCAGATAACCTCCCTTTTGTGCGGACTCGTCTCACATGTAAAATTAGAAAACGACGCGAAAGTATGCCGTGCTCATTTGTCGAGTGCCGATTCCGAAGATCCATCGTCCATTATCACTAATCGCAAAAAAGACATATTTCATCGCTCCGGAAACATCACAGCACATCCGAAAACAAACCAACAAACCTACACCAAAATCGAAATCCCCTAAACATCCACCCAACACAACGAAAACACCCTAAAAACGGCTGCAGAATCATTCCATATCGATCTCGAGTGACTTCCGCTCCCGAATATCCAGCGGGGGCGAAGCGCCCAGTGGGGGCGAGGGTGACGTCACGCCCCGGAGGCTCAACAAGTGAGCGTCAGCCCCTCGCCCCGGTTCCCACGGCCCCGCCATGGGGGCCCACCCCGAGGGCGCGCGCCCCCCGGTACAGATTAGCGGCTGCCGCTGAAATTCTCGAGTTCGGTGGGTGTTTTGGTAATTTAGAATTTTTCTTCTTTTTTTTTGGTCGAATTGGTTTAGTGTGTGTGTGTGTGTTTGTTCGGAGATGTTATTTTCAACTTGTTGGGTTGAATGTATTTGGTGGGTTTCGCGTTCTTTTGTTGAGATGAGGGGAAATTTTGTTCGTGTGTGTGCGTGTGAATTTGCGATGTGGCAACGATGTATGAATTCGAATTGTTTGTTATTAGAAAAACGTTCTGATGGGAAAATATTTTTAGATTTAGGGTGAGGTCTCATAGTTGACGCGAGTTTAAACGTGTTTCTTGAACTATTTCGTAAGTATATTAAATGAAAAGGAAATGTGTGATACTTATGCATTTTTGCGTCGAGACATAACTTCTATTGAATATTTCATAGAGTTAAAAAAATATTCGTTATTTTTTAATCTCAAAAATTTTATTGTTTCAATGATAGAAATTTTTGATTACAATAAACATCAATAATAGGCAAATAGTTGAATTTCAAAAATTATTATTGAAATATTACATTTTAAATTGTGTTGAAATAACTTACCATGAATTTAATTAAATGTGAAATTAACAATGATCAAATATTTTTAGTTGTTAATACGCGATTTCAATGAAAACATTTACTCTGTGATGAAATCAAATGTAATAAACCGTAATTATTAACCGAATTTTCTCGTGTGTTATATGAATAATTTGAATATTAAGTTAAAATTATTGAAATATCAAAATAAAATTGTTTTATATGAAAATGGCATTAATGGTATTTACGTTTCATTATGTTTCATAAAATACAAAACAAATGTTTCGTTTTATTTTATATAATAATGAATATAATTTATCAAATGATCATAATTCTCAAACCGTAGTTACGTTGCCATTAAAAAATTACCCATTGAATTTTTTAACTATTTTACTTATTACTGGAATACGAAATTTTTTTTTTCATTTTATTCATATACAATCGTAAATACTATATTTCCACCATAACAAATATTAGAAAATAACTTGAAACGATAAAAGGTTTTGAATAAAACTCTACGGACAAATTTTTGTTACTGTACACAATAGTTCACAATATGAATATGCTTATATAATATTTGAACAGTGCAAAGTGCATTACATGAAATTATATCTCCATTTTCCACAATAAAAATTTCATATTTGATATCGGTGAAAATTTTCTCTTCAAATTTCAAAATGTTTTTTATTAAAAAACCTCCCCATCTTATTTATGAACCGGTGTTAAATTAAATTTTAAACTTAATGGTGATTCACGGTATAATTTCCGGTCCGTTTAGCCTGACTTTTCAATCGACAAACTTGTAAAGTTAAATGTATTATCAAGTCTCACTTCACAACTCTTACAGTTTATCTTTGACGGTCTTTAATACGAATACCTTTAGAATAAAATTAATTATAATTTAAGACACTTAAGGTTTGTAATTATGTTATTTATCTATTCAAATAATATATTATGAATCTTGAAAATGCAAAAATATTAACATTTCAGATATGAGCTTGGTTATAACTAATAATAACAATTTCGATCTTCAATAATGAAAATTACATACAAATTGAATTTCTGTTAATGTATTTTTGTTCTGAGATTTTCTTGAAAATCAATTTTATTATCTTCGTATTATATAAACACGCTAAATTTAACGATTCAACAATATAATGTAATAGCTACGATATATATTATATTTACACGATACGAAAACGTGCTCACGTACGCGAGACAGATTCTACTGTCATACCCTTATTACGTACGAAGGGTAGTAAAAAAGTATCTGAACATAGAAATCGAACGATTAAGAAAAACAAAAACCGATTAATATAATATATAATATATTATATGTCACTAACTTCGAATGTCAAAACATGTCTAATGTAAATATAAAATCTAATTTGACGTCTCTGAAATCATTATAGACGTATTTAACAATCGACTTTGCTTTAGCTGCTTAGTGAATAGATGACTGTATAATATTACCTTTAAGCCGAAGCTGTTCCTAAGATCTTTCGTAGCGATATTTTATTTCTAAAAGGGGTATCGAATTGTCTGAAATTATTCAAAGCTCGAAAGCTGTTTTCATCGAGCCTGAACAATATCGCCTATCATTGAATTGACAGACTCAAATTCGTCAAAATGAGCTTTAACGCAGTGGTCGGCTGAAAGGGTAAAATTTACCTCAATTCTTTGAAAACGGATCAAAATATATTCATTATAAAAAAAAATATGGTAAAAGTTTGAATAAACATAAAGACATTTTAAGCAATAACATTTCCTTTAGATATAATAATGACTTATGCGTTTTGACTACGACGAGTTCTCAATTAAAATAAGTGGCCTTTTGTGTCACGCGATACTATCTTTCTATTATGTGGATGATTCAATAATGAATAACAATACCATTATAAGACTCATTGTTCCTAAAATAAGTAGTAATTCTTAACTTATTAAACCATCTCACCTTCAGACATATTTTCCACACAATCGACAAAAGATAACGTTCCACACAAACAATACTTTCACTATCCGACGCCATTAACACCGACACATCATTCCAGATGGCACTAATAATCCTGCGGTACGCAAATAACTCTTCCTCGATACGAAATCCAGTAATTTTCTTATCACCTTCTCAATACGGCGGCATAACGTGGATCGAACGTGTCGCGGTATCGTCATTGTGTACGGAGTAATTGCGAAATGGGTACTACACATAGGCCCGATACGACAGGGGTGGGTTCTGGGGACAGGTGTGGGTCAGGAGCGGGGTTATGTGTTCTCCTTTTGTTTCCTGAAAGCTCCCGGCTCGGAGATTTTAGAGAAATTGGCTCTCGCCCTAAGCCTAGATCTCAGCCGGTGCGGTGTTTGATCTTTTTTTATCATTCCGTTCCTGATTTTTTTTTCGTGATTTCGTTGAGGGTGTAATGTGACGACGCGGGAAGAGTTATTTGTGTTGTACTGGTTTTTTTTTTTTTGTAATGTCGAATTTATTTTAAGAGTTGTGCGTGACGATTTTTTGATCATTGGCGTATGTCGAATTATGGAAATGATTTTGATAGTTGAAAAAAATATAGTGTTTAACGAAATATTTATATTTTTATTACAGTCGATGATGTGATATGAGTATTTCGTTGTGTTTTGTGTTTTTACGCTTGAATGATTGCAATAGAAATACAAAATGAAATTTTCGGTATCCTTAATATTCTTAATACTAGTCACAAAATGAAAACTGAAATTTATGCAATAAATATTCCCATTGAACAAATTGACTTATTGAAAGATTATGACATAGGTAGTATAATATGTTTGCAACATATTTGTATGCACATATAATATGTATATAAATATTTCATGTATTTATTTGTGGCGTTGTTTGCGCACTCCACGTCCCACATAATTTTTATTTGCTCGTCGGGCCGCAAAGGGTTGAAGCCCTTATTTATTTGTTCGCCATAAGTAGGCGGGACCTGGCGGTTTATTCTCGTCTTTCGGAAAAAATCTACGTATTTTTGTCAATGTGTAATAAGTTCTGTACCCAACTAACGTATTTATAATATATCGTCGTCTTTCAGTGCCAATTGTGTAGTTTTAATCAAAATTACGAAATAGAATATGCCAAACAAAAAAAAAATACAAATCGATCATAACATTTTCAAATGAGCATCGAATACAAACAAAATAATTTTAACACTCAAGCGAACATGAGATTGTCGCATTATAATGTTTATTTCGAACTTCAGCTCGATTGAATTATGCGCTCTAGGAATTTAAATATTACATTTCCGGGAAAATATGAAGAAAGAAACTCAATTTATTATTAAATTTTTATAAAATGACTCATTGACGTCTCATGAAAGTTAATGGTCAGGTCTAAATTTTATAATATTTATATCAACATGATTATTTGCAATTTGTTTAAAGCTTTAAGTTAAGCTTAAGTTTAAAGCTTATTACAAACTTTCATATATAAATACTTCAATAACTTCAAGATTTATAACGAAATATAGTTCGAATAAAAAAATAAATAACTCTGAACAGAAGTTTTCTAAATATTCAATTATTTAAATAGATACATGAATCCTTCAGTATTTTGGAGGGGTGGTTATTTTTTATTTGTTTACATGTCGTATTTTACGGAAAAAGTATAAAATAAAATTACGGAAAAGCAAAAACAGTGTTAATTTCCCATTGTTAAAACTACAACAGCATAGCCATTCAGCTGTCAAACAAATATTTCATGGCTTGAAGCTTGGTGCAGATTATTAATTAAACAAACATAAATATGATATTACAGTAAACCCTCCTGTAATGTCAATACAGGTTCCGCGTTATAAAAGGGGAAGTTATAGGGGGTTAAGAGTTTTCAATTTTATTTTTTTATTTGAAGGAAATCAATAAATAAAACATTTTCATTTTTTTTTATATTCTTACGTGTTAACTGCTCATTTCAAATGCACTTGAAATTTAAAAAATTTGAATTTTAATACATTTGAAAAAATTTACTTTATCTTTACTTTATCACTTACATTTTTTACTTACTTTTACTTTTTTACTTTATCTTTATTTACTTGATCGACGCTATAGGAGAAAACCACCGCAAACTTTATAGGGGGGTTTACTGTATATATGTATATAGTATGAACTCGAAACATGCATTAATATAACTTTTAAAAATTTCCAGGAATACTTTCAACCAAAGTTATATTTGTTCTGAGTCTACCGTACTGATCCTACATTATATAATACTGAAATGACATATTTCCCTGTAAAATTTTATTTAAAAAACTGCACAAATATTAAATTTATATTTGTACACATTCACGTTTCCTGAAAACTTTAAATTTACTCCATGGGAAAAATAGACGAAACTTTTCCCGGAAAAAAAATAAAAAATAAACGTTCAATTTATGACGCTTCTCGCAGTATAGTGACTGCTGTAAATAGCGGATAAAATGTTTTCAGAAAACTAATTTATTGAATTTTAACACTTTATTGAATCTGAACGTAGTACTCCAGAAAATAACATTTAAAATTATTCAGTTAAGCTATTTTCGTTGAAGCAGTTTTATCCGAAAACGTTCATAAAATACAGATACGAATATAATATATATATAATTTTGATAGATATTGAGATACGATGTTGTAATTTTGGGTGAATGTATGTAAATGTTCTTCAACGCGCAATGACATCTGCGATCTACAACTTTCCGAATTTATATTCCGCTCCGAACATATTTTTTCATATTCAATTTTATTCAAAAAAGATTGCGAACAGACCTGTAGCAGAAAGTTGAAACTGTTTTTATTTAACTTTCAAAATTTCCAGCCATTCATTATACATTGTATGCGAACATTTTTTCACCGTCCGTTCTGACTCATTCGAAAAACAACACCGTTTCGCACAAACGTCAAAAAAACATTTAATCCCTTTCAATCGAATTTAATTAATTTAACGAAAAAATTTAAAACCATATTTTGACAATATGAAAAGAAACCCACACAAAAAATGGTCGGCAAACAACCGACTCGTTAATATGCCAAGAAAAAGATGTCGGATTTAATTAGAGCGAAACGACACAAAGGCGACCGATAAACGCGAAATCCGATTTAAATTATAAAGCCGAAAATAAAGAACGGGTCCAAGCACGAAAAATATATTTATATTCCTTCATCTTTCTTCGCCATAATTTTTGGTACCGCTCAGAGGGTGGATAATGCGAGATGGCCGATACGAGCGAAAGAATGATCGCGTCGCGCACACAACGGATTCGTGTCCCTCTATTTATAGACGTGGGTCCTTATTAATCGCCAGGATAAATCAATATTCCCTTGCGTACTTTTCGAGGGCGTTTTAAAAAGGATTAGCGAACTGGCTACGCAAAGGTTTCCAAACTTTTCCGCCCACTATTGTAGTCTCGATCTCGGCTTTTGTATTTGGGAAAATATGAAACTGTCGCATTATGCGATTCCGCTCGTTTTGTTTATTTTGAATTTCATGATATTTGATATTAAAAATAATTATGTATGCTAGGTTCATATGATTTATGATAATGTGAATAAAACGTGTTTTTTTCTTTAATATTTTCTGTGAGAGTGCGATTTGACTGTGCATTGAAAAATATAGATTTTACCTTAAAACGAATCACTTGTTTATTGGAATCTCGTATTGAGGATCATTTTATTTGTAGTGTGCAATGAAAAAAAAATTTGTGGGTTAAAAAAAAATGAAATGAACAATAGAAAAAATAGTTTGTGCATTGAAATGATCGAGATGTGGCAACTTCGCTAGATTAAAGTCTTCCTCCACAGACAATACAATACAATTGTCAACTATCAACGTTTTCTTTTGTTAAAATTTCATTTTAATCACATTTTAACAATTTGATTATATTACGAAAGTTGTGAATAATGCTCATGCGTTTGGTATTTCACCCTATTCCCATTTGCAACGTTGCAAATCCTTTATTCATTCTAATGCACTTTTTATTCGTTTCAAAGTATAAATATATTTTGAATGCACACAAATTTTATTAAATGCTCAAGTTAATTTATTTTATGCACGTTTAAATTGTCCCCTTTTCTGCAAAATATCCGTTGCAGAAAAAAACATTTTTAAACATATGCTTTTTCTTATTATAAACCAAATAACACCCGAGAAATTGAATAACCAAATTCACTGTTTACTTACATATCGATCAATCAAAATCATTCGAAATGTTCACATAATTATATATTAAACTAACAGACGTCGAGTTAGCCTCTCGAGTATATAAAGCTTCGCGCTGCTAAAAGTGCTAAAGGGGAAAAAACGGGGGAAAGGGGATGCAAAGTGGGTGTGAAAAGGGTGGAAAACGAGGACGATGCCACTGGCTGAATTCGATATAGGCAACACTTTGCTCGTGTGTATGTAACGTCGAAGTGACACGCGATAATGCGATTTATCCGCGGCGTAAGTTCGACTCGTATGACGCTTTTGCGCTTAATCATCTTCGTTCGCGTATGTTATGATAATGTGGATCGATCGAGTGTAAAGTTCGGCAAATTTGAGAATGGATTTTAGTGGGCGGGTTGTTTTTGATTATGGAAATTGGTTAGACTTGAGGAATATCATTATTATTGAGTAATATAATCTCCATAATCGCATGCTGCTTATATAAAGTCTATTGTAATTAAGAGTTTTTCGATTTTTCATTAATTTTTTCCATTTTGTATTTTTACGATGTAGTGTTATAATTTTTAAGGAGAAAATGTTAAAAAACACTCTTTTGAAATTTGGGAAAGGTCATCTATCCGTATATCAACTTGCTTTAACTCCAGCGATCGATGTAAGCCGGTAGTTTTGGCAACAATAAACCATTAAATAAGATAAATTATAATATGAATTCTTTAGAAATTGCAATATCATATCTCGAGTAACACTGGTTATATCATATAGATATACAAGATAGAATATCCTGGGATGAAAACGCGGGAATGCAAAAGAAAAGGTGAGTAACAATAGACGGAAGTTGCATTCCTTTCCGACGATACTTTTAACGAAAAATGTACAACCTTTTTGTTTTTAAAACAGCTTTCTCAAACACAAAAACCCTTTGACAAAATTCGTATATCACACCTTAATATTATACATTGAAAACACACTTTTCAACTGAAACCAAAAACTCATACTTCATACATCGAACCATAATCGACCAACTATCAACAAATTCGCGGACACCTTTATAACAAGAACCACGTACACTTGTGGACCTTATTTTAGGCCATGGGATAATATGGGATCTATTTATATTAGGCGATACCCCGGCAACGCTTAATATAAATTGACCCCGAAACCGTCGGATTTGGCCCTCTCGCGAAATTTACACGGAGCCAAATTAATTTTACATGCAAATTGCTCAATTACACCGAGCATCGGACAGTCTCGTTTTTATTGCGCAACGGGTGAGGTCGGTTCCAGACTGAAAGTCGGGGGAAGTCGATGGCTCACTGAAGTGTGAGTTTGCCTTATTTGAGGGGTCGATAATCTGTTTTTTTCAAGTCAACGTAATCAATTCGTCTATACAGGGTAGTGTGGGATCTGCGCTTGGAGGAATCTTAAAGGTCGATGATTTTGCTGCCGTGAGCTTTGCGAATTTCGGGGAATTGTCGAATCAGTACGTTTTTGCTTCGCGGATAACCGCGTGTAAGGCTTGCGTAAGCCTTGATGAGGGTCTACCCGGAAAATTTTGGAAAAAGTCAAGCGAATTTTCCGAAAATCGTTTAGCTGAAAAAAATATCTATATATTTTTTTCCCGATATAAGCTTTTCGTTCGGATTTTGAGGATTGTATTTTCCACTATCAGATTAACTTTGTAATGGATAATTTATTTTGCGCGAGTAAAAAAATTGAAAAGATTTTCCGAGAAAATTTTTTTGAGTTTACGTTCACGGGAATTTTAGTTTGAAAATGGCGAATCGACGTTAATGAATTTCGATGAAAAAATATTATTTTTAAACCGTCAATTTTCTTAATAGGTCATGCATATTGAATGTGTTTTTATAATAATAAATATTAATAGAATACTGGAATTAACATTCAAACAAAATTTCTCATTATTAATAATGGCATATTAATTGAAATAATCTCTTACATTTATTATATTCTAAGACAAAACATTTTATTTTAAATGAAACATAAAATATATAATAAACACACACACACACACACACACACACACATACATTTTTTTTTAGTGCAACTCAATCGAAATAATTCATTTCAATTTATTTATAATTTTAAAAATACCAGAAAAGGGAATATGAATTTCTAGTTAGAAGCCTCCATAAATATCACGAAGAATATTCCCTTTTAATATTTCGAAACGCGTTGTTGAACATTCGCTCCGCCCAAATATAGTTCGCACGTCTGAAATACAATATGATGGATTTATAAATGTATCAAGAAAATAAATATATACAAGGCGACTCATAATAACAATGTTGTTCTTTGAATTAAAGTGGCGTTCGGGCGTGGGCGTGCTATTGGATCAACTGGTTGCTTGTATCGATGAAAAATAAATACAAGGTTTTGAATAAAAATGGGAGGAAACGTATTTTTGCATCAGAATATATATTTAATATAATAAAATTAGCTCGATAGATTTTTCGTGTAAGTGCGACGCGTCGTTGGATATTCGATGATTAACCATTACTTTATTGCCGTGCTCATCAAAACGAACAGCTTTCGGTTTACGCCTTCCATATTTTACGGCTTAGTATTAAAATTAGAATTTCAAGCCGCGTCTGCAGTTTAAAGGCTTTAATATTTCGCAAAAAAAACATACTTCTAGATAAGAATTTATAAAAATCCATGAGCACAGTCAGTGATCGTGTATTTTTTCAGTACTTATCCGTCGAATTTTTGAACCGTAACTAAAACTTTATTAGATAGTTAAACTTTTCTGGATATTAAGGCGAGTTTTTATATATACCCTACAAAAAATTTTCGATGAAAAAAGATTAAAGATTCTCGATAAAATTTTTCAAGCGATAGCGTAACATTCTTTAAAAGTATCCCGATGCATCTCAATTCCTTTCTCTGGATGTATTTTGTGAAAGCTTTCTGAATGAATGTAGAAATATTTCTGCGAATACTTTCGTTTCAATCGAGCAAGAAATAAATTTCTAAGAACACTATCCGCGATACCTGCGAAATATTATTGTTTGACACATTTGGATTTGTGACAAAGACTCTTAACATAGCGGCACTTTTCGAGAAAATTCTCTGAAATTTCGAAAAGCCATGACTAAAACGAGTTGCAAACGAAAACAAAAAAGCTCGTACTTACGAAACACAAAAGGTAAACGCCAAATTAGCCGAGTGGGCGGCGGAAAGCACAAGAAGGCTTCCAGGGGCCATATCTTATTTATGAGCGATAAAAACGTAGACGAACCCGACCCCGGCCATGTTTTATTCAGAGCCAAATTAAAAGTTCGCCACCTGGCCCCCATTTCTTCGGAACCAACCCCACACGCCACCCACAAAAGTTTCGTTTTCGGACAATGAGACTCGTCTGTCTGTCTGTTGAGGTGTCTGCGGCCTTCGAAGCCTACTCGGAGATGTTTGCATTAATAATGGTTTTCGTTTCGGCGGCCATATTTAGATTAACCTGGATTCCGGATTTAATTATTATAGTTTGATTGGTGTTATGTTTTATTTAAGCGCGGTTGAATATTCACATGGATACTAGTCCGACTTGTATTCGGGTCGGTTCTGGGAATCGTGTGAATTCAACGTTTCTGGTTTTCTGGTTGTGTGTGCGAAATTTAATATTTATAATTAAAAGGACCATATTGTGTAGTATGAATGTTGTAAATTGATAATTCACGATAATTCGATCCTTTATGTAAATGCTTTCTTTTCACGAAAAGGTAAGCATACTGAGGTCGTGTATGACAGCGTAAAAATGGCAAACTATAAATCGAACACTAATATCGAGTTACTGAAAAATTGCGTGAAAAACCTTCACTTTATTTTGTACCGTCGTATATCAAGCATATTTGTCTTCGGAAATATGTTGTATGAAAAATATGTAACTAGCCAATTTACGAAAATCAATATTGTTCAATTAATTTTCAAATCTGATGCGGTGTTTCATGTTTGAGAAAGGTTTTAGTCGATGCAAATAATTTTACATATTTGCACAAATTTTTTCACTGTAGCAGATGTATATCAATCGTCAATAAAAAAATATCAAATGATGTCACGTACGATTCGCTATAGAGGACTTAAGCACGTTCCATTTGATCTATATGAAAATCCTTACGTATTTTTTTATTTGAAAACAAATGTGTTGTAATCACATCAAAAATAGCTGTATTTATTTAAGCTCGTGCAACGAAAGATATTACTTTACTTGATGCACATTGTCATTTAAAGCTAAAGAAATAATTTGAAACATAAATGGATTGCCGTTTCACATTCAATCTACTTTGAGTCGTTATTGCGCAACTTTAAAAAATTAAATTGAAATAATCATTTTAAGTGGGAATTTATCGACGATTTGCAAAAAGTCAACTGTTCGTAAACATTCAATTGCTATAAAATATAAATTAAAAGAAGTTTTCAATACAATATTAAATAATGGTTAGTTTACTCGATTCAATATAAATTTTCATTTTGAAAACATACAATTTGCAAATTGATACTAAAATATACATATTTGAATCATTTCATTTTCATGGAATTAAATTCAACAGTTTAATTATGAATGAGTAAACTGAATGATTGATGTTATCGGCAGTTAAGAGATGATCGATTATAACATCAACAATGCACACATAAACACAATTGGAAAAATTCACACAATAATTTCAAAACTATCACTCACTTCGAACAATCGAAACACCACATTCGCGGAAAAAATTAAATTGAACAATTACTAAAACTCCATCTGAAAGGAAAATTGCATCGAGTCACATCAAAATAATTACAGGGCGGGGCACCTTTTTTTCCATTCGTCATTTTGTGCGTCATTTGTCCATACAAATGCTCGTATGCGCGTTTGTAAGTCTGCCGAAAACTTAGTGTGCTCAAATGTACGCGAACGCGTACATATGTATGTCGATTTGTGGATATATACCGAAATAGAACGAGAGCTAACCGTCGGACCGTTTACCAATCGATCTGACGGTTAAGTGTCCCGGTTAAGTCCGTTTCCTTCGGTCAATGTGGAAAACGTGAGCGAAAACCGCAACGAGAATCGTATTGTCGCTCGTTCTGTCGGATATGTGGTTTCTGCGCTTATCAGTGAATATATGTTCTCTTTCGCACACGGTGTATTCGATTTAAGTTAGGGAAAACTGTATTCGAAGAAATGTTTCGAGAAATGACTAAAAAATACTCAGGACTGAAGTATTTGTATTATAATTTTACGCTATCAAAATTGTCGAAATACGATATATTTCCTCATATACAGAAATATACAGCTTGTCAAATTGCTCAACAGCTCGCTCAATGTTTCAGAGTTTCCAACAATCTATCATTTTAGATTGCTTACTTTTTTTTTCATTATGTTTTTTTTCATGAATTCATCTCAATTTATATCTCAAAAAAAATCAATTAAATCAACATCACAATTATCAAAGGGACGCTTGTTATCGAAACCTAACGAATAAAAATTGCAAAGAAACGAACACCGATAACATCTTTCATCTAACAAATTCAATAAAAATCCTCATCCACCAACTAACCGCACCGCGCACCGCTCAACCATAAACGCGGCAATAATTCCCCGAAAATAAATAACGATCACACATTCGGTACACATCTTGTCGACCAATTCGGGGACACGTACCCGGTCCCGGGAGACGTGACCCGAACGGGGGCCCGCTCCCGAAAACGCCCCCATCCCGGGGGGCGGAGCACCCGATCGTGGCCACTGGGTCAAGGTGGCCTGGGGCGGAGCGTGCCTGTTGCATGCCCCCGTTTACGGCCTCCGGGTTGCCAAACTGTGGCGCGCGCTGGTGGTCCACAGGTGGGTACGTTCGCAAGTTTTGGAATTGCGATCGTTTCGTTGAGAAAATACGAATTTCTGTCGTTGGGAACGCGAATGGGAGGCTTTCGTGTTTTGCTTTGTCCAGTTTGTCAATGGGGTGAAAATTCGTGGTAAGCGTTGGCGTATGTCGGGACGTTTTGCTTTTGTTCGCGCTCAGTATGGTGTTTTTTCTAATGGATCAATATTCGAATAGTCGAATTCTCTAATTTGTCATATTTGAATTGTGCTATAATATAATGTTTTTTTTTTTGTTTTTATGTGATGTATCGATTTATGTTGATCGTTTATCAAGCACATTGATTTTTACAATTGATAGAAATCATTAAATTTGATGATGGTAAATCGCTTGTCGAATATTTTTTATTTTTTATTTTTGATTTGTTTTTATTCGTATACAGTTATAGATATTCGAATTGGAAGTTTTTTTGCTTATAAATATACATATATATTTTAAAATAAATTGTAGAATATTTACAAAAAAAGATTGAGGAAAACTCCATTAAATTCCCTTTCGCTTTTCTGTGCGTAAACCTGTCTTGTACAATGCATTCATATTTTTCTCATAGGGAGAATATTTATTTGAAAATATTGACTGCATATAATATATAATTTTTGTTACCAATGAAAAAAATATGATATGTTTCATTTTTTTGGATATAATTTGTGTACATTTTTTATAATTAAAATTTTTTCATTTATTTAAAGTTTGCTCATTATCTAAAATTTCTATATGAATAAAATAAAAACCGTATGTACCACATACCAAATGGAATTAGTTCAACAAGTTAAACGATATACGAGATAAAATATGACAAACGTACGTTCTCTTTATTGGTATCATTTTTTTAATCCTTGTCCGGAGACTTCGTATATTATGTACATAATATTATATTATGGATGTTCAATACTAACGACTCGAATATTAATTTAAGACAAATAAATTGGAAGGTTTTGATATAAAAAATAATATTCGAGATATATATAATATTATAACTATTATAAATTTAATAGAGTAAATGTTTACAAATATTATACATCAAACTCATTTTTAACTGAAAAAGGAAGAATATCAAACAAGGAAAATGTTAATTTCAGAGCATAAGTACAATGATTTTAATGTTTAATCATTTGGCTGAAATGTGTATTTGAATAAATTATAAAAAAAACTACCTTTATTATGTTAATAAAATTACGGTGGTGAAATATGAACATAAATAACATAATTACGGGTTATAGAATAAATTATAATTTTCATGATTTTCAAATTATAATTGGGTGTACCCAAGTATCTTTTTATACGGGGAATATTTTCCAGCGGTTATCGCGTAAAAAAATTATAATAATCATATAAAAATTGAAGAATGGATCCATTAGGCATATTTGAACGGAACTTCTATCTAAATATACTTTATAAAAATATGTAATGTGAAAAATTTTGCCATGTGAAATCATCAAAAATGTTCATTTAATAACTATTATATAATTGTGTACTGGTTTACAGATATTACCATTGAGGCATAATTATACGTATTATATATTTTTTTAATTTTTACACCGTGTTAAAGTTAAAAAAAAAACAGTGTTATAAATAATCGGTTCTGTTTTTTTGAACAGTGTAAAAAGAGTTTTATGTGAACTTTTTTGTAAACTTTAATATGAAATTGATTTAAGTACAGTTCAAATAAATATAATTTGTTTGCTGAGTCATATTCGCGAGCAATGTTATGAAACACCTGTTGAGGGTCTCAAAGAAAAGGAAGGCATTCACAACCCTACAAATATTATTTTTATCACATATATGAAATATATGAAATTCATTTTGATATAAAAATAAACAATAATACCCAAAACTTTTATAAGAATTTTTCGAAATGCGAAAATTTCCGCTTCCTTCAAATCTGATGAAAACACGATGAATAGATGTTTCGAATTCAAGGTAGGAGTTATTTGAAACTTCTCATGGATATTTTTCAACAAAAATTATAAAGTAGAAAAATAATTTGAAACCATTTTTGAACTGGGACTTAATTATACCGAAGATACTGACTTGGTTTATAACATAAATATCCAGTTCTTCATTATAGCTTATTTATTTTGTACTGTCTATGTAAATATATTTACGACCTAGATGCATCCTGTCACCATGCATAGGATGAAATTTCATAAACAAGCTGACGTCAATAAGCTATTCACAAAACGGACTATAAATAAATATACAGGATGAAACATCAAGTAAAAATATAAATATATTTACCTATCAGAAA
>JAOXNN020000033.1:1318881-1338348 GCA_028571205.2 Hydropsyche betteni | reverse complement strand
ACACACACACACGCACACACACACACACACACACACACACAAACACAAGCACGCACGCACGCACGCACGCACGCACGCACGCACGCACGCACGCACGCACGCACGCACGCACACAAACAAACAAACAAAGAACAACTCATAGAGACGAGTGGTAGATGGCGCCGGTCGGACTGGGCAGCGAAAGACACACACACACACACACAGAGCAAGAACGAGAGAGAAGAGAGAAAGAAAGTAAAAGAGAGAAAGTGTCCTCTGAAAATTAAAAACCCTTTGGATGTGGCGTCCATTGTCCTGTGCCACAAAGGACCAGATCGAAGACGTCACACAGCTTAAGGTTATATATTTGTATTGTGTTAATAGGGACACAAAACAATAGAATACGGCGAGGTTAGTTTAGGATGACTAAACGTTGTGTGATCTAACTTATAATTAGATTTCATTAATTGACCTATGTATAAACCCGTGGCGATTATTAAAACACCTAGGTTTTTGAATTAAAATAAATATCCTATAAAAATCACTGAGTAAATTGTACGACAAATAAAATTTAGAACTAATTGAAGAAAATCGATGATAAGTATAATTTTTTTTCTAAAAGCAATTGATTCGAATTGTATTATTTCAAATAAATATGCCCCTTTTCATGAATAGTCACGAGAAACAATATCTTATCGAATTTTCACTATTGAAAGCAACGCACTACAAGTATTTTTATATACCTGTGCACGTCCAATTTTTCATTTGTCACAATGAAACTCTATCTTTGAAAAATATATAAAAATAAAGTAAGTTGTCCAGTGAAAGCTTTCACGAAATGTACACTTAAATGGCACCCACGCGCGCTCTTTCGCAAGTCACTCGTATTAGTCTTTTATTCATCTCAAATTATTGACTTCTCAATTTCTGACGAGCGAATTTTTCAAATTTTCGTACATATCTTATGGAAATTGATTATCGTCTCAAGATTATAAATTTTCGAATAACACTTAATATATTTGTGTATTCGTGTATTAAAATGATTTTCGAATATTATTTTATGATAGAATAATCCAGCACAATATATTTACTTCTCGTTAAATAAAAACAATAAATAATATACGACGCAATGAAAATGATATGATTTGTAAATGTCACGAAAATGTTTAATTTGATCTCGAAAATATTCACGCCTCGTATATTTTCATCATAATTTAACAGAATAAATTTCACTCAACAATAATTCATGTGATCTGTTCATATTAATATTATGTATTTGTAATGTTAATGTATTATTGTATTATTTTTACACTCGACCAAGCACAATCATATTAACATAAATATTTATTTATACGAAATGATATGAAAAAACATGGTTTATCGAAATTAGAATATTTTCATCTCTAATCATTCGATGAGACAAATTTCGCAAAAATCATTAACAATTCAAAAAATAAAGCAATAATTATGTTATTCGATTTTCATTGCTCATTCAATTTGGCTTCAACCATGAAGAAAAATATTAATACGGATTTTTTTTCTGTACATGACTGTTTTTTTCCAATTTAGAAAATCGAGTGACATTTTTTCAATATTTTTAGATAGAATCTTCGATATTTTAGTGATTAAATTCGTTTGCTTTCCGAATTAACACAAGCACGATAAAACGCAAAAATGTTTTCGACATACATTTTAGTCAATATGTAAACATTAAATTTCGATTTTACGTCATATCATATGAATCATTTAGTTCTATCATTTAAATTTTATTTCTACTTTTAAATTCATGTCCAAACTATAGGATTTAAATAATTTTGTATTATGTATTGATAATATCTAATGACTAAAGTAAATCGTTCATGTTTTATTAAATAACAGTCTATAACGAAAATTATGTTTTTCAGAGTTTATATGCTTACAGTATATCATATTATACTAACTGTGTATATCCGCATGATATAGTGAAAAAGTAGTAAAAATGCTCTCAAAACTCTTCAGTTCATAAAGTGCACATATACTATATTATTTTGTGTAATATTACAACGCACACAGACCAAAGGAGACTACACGATAAAATGGAACGTCCTCGTTCATGAGATGATGTGACATAAATTGCAAAATCTTGTCTTTAAATCAAGCTTTGTATTTTAAACAAAACTTATTTCGTGCTTATTTGCTTATAAGTTTGTATTAATTAAACGTTAAGACAAAGAATCTTTTCTGTTTTGTATTCGATTAGTTTCCGGTTGAGATAACTCGCTTTTCATGTATTATGTATTTTTTATTGTGAATGCATTTTTGTATTGTATGTTTTCATTTTTAATACGTCTATAATTATAAAGTAATTAATAATTAATTTTGCACGGATTTCAAAAGAAACTTTCGCCTTTTTAAAAAAGCTTCGTTATGAAAAATTTATGAAATTCCGCTTGAAAGGAAATCTTGAAACTATTTCGCAAAATCGTTCAAATAAAATTTTTCCTGCTTGGATACTTCAGAGAAATTCTTAATATTATATATTTTTTAATTATAAAATCCCTAACACTTATCAAATGAATATTTGAATGCTACAGAGAAAGACTTGAATTTTTTATTTGATGAAAACGATTATCCGATAAAGTGTCGCTGTAGCAGTACAACCAAAATTTTCAATAATGATATACATACTTTCAGAAATATTGAAATATTTGTACGTAGACAATGAAATATCATCTTTTTCGTGAAATTTTCATATGCATACTTTCTTGTATACTGTACGTTTTGTTGGTCTAGGGATTTGACATCGATATTCAAAATGCGTTAGCCTAATGGAAATTTAAAACGCAATGCATTATCTCATCGTACTTTCTCTATCTTTACCATCTCGAATTTTTCCGAATATCGATTACCATTTTGTGAATAAAATATTATACGATCATATTGTATCAAATCACCAAATGATTAATTCCTCTCCTGGTTTCATTTATGTATTATAATATTCGTATTCGCAGCAAATATTTCGATGAATTCATTACGATACAATTCAACAAGTATAATATATATGCGTATAAATTTTTCACGGTGTATAGCCGTCTTTACACTTACGGTTATTGCGTTCAGTGATAATTCATTACGCGGCAATAATTCAAATCTTGTCACTGTGCAAATTCTGAGCGTATTAATTCGAACGATCAAAACCCAATCTTGTTCCGGATTATGTTCAACGGATACGGAACGCGTAGCAAAGATGACGATTTCGAAATTCCCTTGAATTCGAAATTTACTTGATAGGAAAGCGGTCCTCAAATTGATAAACAAGTATATTTTATTTTATCAAAAATTTTAGAAACAACTGCATTTTTTATTGTGATGAAAACTTTCATCAATAAAATCATTAAGTTATAATTAAACCAAATCTTTAACACAGGTATCGGTAAACTCCAGTTTGCTGCATGTTTTCAATCCGGCGCATGGATTAATATTTTTTTAAGTGAAAAAACTAAAATCAAAGTAATTGAAAATAGATTCATTTTAGAAATTCACAATCCTCAGAAAAAATTGCAGTAGGCATGTTTTCTGAAGGTATTGTTAAATAACAGTTATAAAAGAATTTTCCGGGTTTTGATTCAAATTTAAAAATATGTCCATATTTCGAAATCTATTTATCTACAATTGAGGAATTTCCATCAGACCCTCAATTGGAAGTTATTATTCTCCGAAATTGTATATTTTAGAAAATTTTACGTTGTTATCGATAATATAGATATAATCAATAAAAATCGAAAAAAAAAATGCCTTCCGGACGATTCATTATTACTTGTTTTTTTTTAATATTTCCTGTATATAAAAATATTTTTTTGAAATTTGCACCTGAATTTTCAAATAACTATTTTGAGATGGATAAATTTTAACTTAATCGAATTTTGAGTCTATTTATTGTAAAATTACTCATATAAACATTTTCGAGTTTGCCATCCAGCCCGCCGATATTCAAATTTTCACGATCTGGCCATTTCCTTTAAAAGCCTACCGATCCCTGCTTTAACGTATGAAAAATTTGATTAAAATCACCTCCATATAAAAACCCATTCACTAACCGCAAAACAATCCGCTCAACTTCAACTTCAACGTAACAACAGCGTCCATCGAGACCGAACCGATAACCGATAAACTTTCGAAACGTCCCGAATACGCCGTTTCGATTATAGGTCTTTATTTATTCAAATCGCGATCGGGCCCTTTTTTGGCGCGCTTTGTTTATTTTGAATAATGGGCCCCGCGGCAGTTAACGGCGACGCGACTCATTTGCCGATTATCGATTTTGCAATTACGATTCCGTCGCCCTCCGTCACGGATTACCCCAGCAGGCCTTCGGTTAATTACGGGGAAATTTTCGTTAATTTTTATCGCAAACACGTCAGAGGAGACCAATCAAGTCGGTCTGTCGCGGGGAATTTTGGAAATTTTGCGCGGGGCCGATTTTCGGATGCATCGTCGGTGCATAGTCGAAGACTCCAATTATCGCTTTTCAAAAGAGCCTATAGAATGTTCTGTATCTTTTTTTGATCTTGGAGTTACTGAAATGACGACTTATCATAATAATTAAAGCACGGGAGAAATAATTTGAAATTCGCGTATAATTATCTGTCGAATAATTCTTGTGTATGTATAATATTTCAAATTAATTGCCACGTTTGGCTGATCTTGTTTGAATGGTTTCGTAAATTTTGCGAATGTTTCTTTATATAATAATATGAAGATATATTTTATTCTGTACGTTACCCGCTTGTTTTATGTCTCTAGATCAAAAACGTATTAAATCGCAACGTCTAATCATACGGAGCGTATTTACATTCGATGACGTTTGCCTTTTCCAATTTTATTATCTACTACACTTTTATGTCGCATGCAAATATATACCGTTGTTTTTGTTCGTTTTTTTTTTTGGAAATACGTCTACTTTTATTGACAGATTCGTTTAAATTTTTAATTTAATATCGCACGAGAAAAAAATCCGTCAAAATTACTTTAAAATCAAACAATGAAACACATACAAGAACAAAGATAAATATTTTATGTAAATAGTTCGCTTCCTTGAAATTTTCATATTTTAAATTCAATCAGTTAACGTGCCCTCATCACGTATACGTGTTAGCGTCCATTTGAATGTCACGAAGTTAAATCACGTAAATATACGTACTTGTATGAATCATAAACCTGTTTTGTACAATAAATATTATATATGAATAATGAAATCATTCATATTGATTCGATACATAATTAATATATATACATATAAGTTTATGTTTACAGTTCAAATATTAATTTTGTTTGAGTTCCTGCTTCGACCTATCATAACAAAAGCATATCGATATATGTATTATATTATATATAAACCTCTTGATTTACGCGTTATAGAAATTAAATTTGATTCAACTCCTACTCGAGATAAAAGATGCGGACAAACAAACGAAATAGCACTATTATTCAATATTTAATAAATTCGTAGGTCCATTATTTCGAATAAAACTTTTAGAACATTTACAGAAGAATAATCCACCATTCAATATACGGTAAATTTGGATACAAAATACTTTTACATTTCCTCGCATACAGCGTACCTTCAAGGGTCGTTCGATAAATTGCCAGACCCCGATTTATCAAATAATGTCCGTTTACGGATCATTTGAATGTATATTTCATTGCCTGCCACTAGTGTGTGCATTGCGCTGTGAAAAGTGTTTCTTATATTTCAAATTGTATCCATTTCAGTATTTCCACGCGTTTTGTAATTGTGAAGTGCACGTTTATTGCACGCTTTCAAGTGTTTTCATGTGAATAAATGTCGCATTGCAATTATGGAATACTATAATCTACGTGAGTTATATTTATTGTTTTCTCAATATGATACAAAAAATTAAACGAATCGAGAAAAGTAATATCAGAAAATAACAATATTCGATCAGAACTTTTAATCGAAGCGAAAAATTGGTCAACAATCCTCGGACGCAGATTTCCCGAATCTTTCCAATATTTTTTCTTTAAATTTAGGGGAAATTCGGTTAATCGGGATATAAATAATTATTTTTTTCGGCCATCAAAAAGAATTCAAATAATTCGTAAAATATTGTAAAGAGATTGAATTTTCCTGCATTGTTTTTTTTCCATATTTTCTTGGTGGGTGATTTGAATGTCGAAGTAGGTAACACAATTACCCGCGAGTAGTGGTTTGCCGACCATTGCAACTAGTATTGAATGTTTTCAAAACTTTTTTTACTTTTACGAACACGTGAGAGGGGAAGAAATTTTAATTTTTCCCATTCACCCTCGCTCCGGCGCTGAACCTCACCACAGTCGATTCAGAAACCGCAGATAGGTTTCGCTCCCGACAACACTCATTACCGACAACGCTGAAGGTCGATCCGTGCAAAACGTCACACAGAACATCCCCGGTAATGGAAATCCCGATTCTGCACAAGACGAGGCTCCGCACAGCAAACTTCTCCCACAGACTCGGCAAAAGCGCCAACTCGCGAACCGAAACCGATCAGGTGAGTCCGCGCGAAAGCGGCAACTGCGAAACGAGCCAGGTCTCCTCGGCTCGGATTTTATTTTATTTTTCGAATGAACGAAAGTCGGATCGTAAATCAAAGCGGCCAGAAGGCGTGTGCCGCACACTCCGGGGACCGGTATCAGCCTGTCACTGTTATTTATAGTTGCGCAGAAGAGAAACCGCCCATCCCCGTTGGGGCTATACGTATAGCCCCATTCGAATCCTGTGCTCGTCGCCCACCCCCGGGGTCGGGGTCGTTCTTTCGTCTCGGGGTGGATCGCTGATTATGGGTGGTTTTTTTTTTCGTTTTCGGGAGTGATCGTCTTTTGAAGTGGGTGTTGTCGGTGAGCTTTTTCGTTTTAGGCGTCGAGGTTCGTGAATTCGGGGCGGACCGGATTTTGGGGTTGTTCTTGTTTGTAGAGTGGAGGTTTTTTTTTTTTTTTGATGCCTGTGTGGGAAGTAGCGTTTTGGGTGTTAATATGGCGGAAAATGGATTATTGTCTTTGTTGAGGCTGCGTGTCTGGCCGTGTTCGTCGCCTTTTGCTAAAATTTGCAATTGTACTTTTGTTGGATTTTCTTCTCGTCTTTGTAATGACATTTTTTTTCAATATAGGATGGAAAATTGTTCTTTTCTATCTATTTTTTTCTAAAATATGAGAATATATATTGAATAATCTTTATTTTTTGAAAATAACGTTTAAGTATTTTTTTTCTGATATGATTCCGCAGAAAAAATAAAGATTCGCGACTATTTCTTTAACTCTATACTTTTTG
This sequence comes from Hydropsyche betteni, assembly GCA_028571205.2. Taxonomy (NCBI): domain Eukaryota; kingdom Metazoa; phylum Arthropoda; class Insecta; order Trichoptera; family Hydropsychidae; genus Hydropsyche; species Hydropsyche betteni. The sequence goes on along the minus strand of JAOXNN020000033.1, from coordinate 1,331,063 downwards.
TATTCGTTCTTAGTTTTTCTTTACTTTTTCATCGATTGATCAAACAGAAGTTAGATTGTGTCCGTGTGAAAGATATACATAATCCTTCAGAACCTTATCTTTTTCACCCATCATTTGATTTACTCTCCACCTCCACTGTGAATATAAAAAAAATCTTTTTTCAAATACTTATGAAAAACGAAATCATTAAATTATTATAGAACTATGATATATTTTTCCAATTGCAAATGCTTTCAGTTATTTTCTACCTGATAGTAAAAAATTACTTTTCAAACACAACATTAAACATTTTTTAATCAGTTATTTATACTTATTGTTCGTGTACATACGATTCCACAATATAATATAACCTTATATGCCAAACACATTTTTTTCGAAATCCAAATTAAGTTTCGGTAGAGCTTTCGCCGCTTTCCAAACATTTATTTATTATTCAGCCCCGCTTTGACCCTTTCGGTGCACAACGAATAAAACACTATTTTCAATATTTCACAGACAATCTTTCGTTTTATCTATTATAGCATGTTTCAAATTGCAATCAAATTATATTCAATCAATATATCACATCAAATAATCGTGCAATGAAGCATCTATGTAATTGAAAAATCGATAACGAAACCTGTGGATTTGATAATTAAATTTTATCGAACCAATCGTATTAATATCTTATATGTAATATTGTGTGTAATTAATTAGTGAAAATTTCGTTCAGTGTTAGATAATCATATAATCAAATTTTCAATCATATTGTAAACCTAAATACAATGCCAAAGACGACTTCACAAGATCGGGTCCGGAATGTAACATTTTTAAATTATCGAATTTCTAAATAACATTTCGAAAATGTGCCCTCTTATAATTGTGAACGTATTACGGTCGAATTCGTATTTCCATTAATTTAAAAATCGTATTCATTACGTTCCATGAAAGGAAAATTCAATTTTCGTCAACACTAATACACCGCTTCTGAATACAACAATGATGATTGATATATATCGATAGCCGAACAACAATGGAATTAAATTTTGCCATTTCTCGTTAAATTTTAATATTTCGAACTTCTTTTGGCCAATGCGTATTCGGATTTATACGAAAATTTTTGAAACTTCTCGTAAAAGTCGAAAAATTTAACCGATTTAATAAAGTTTTTTAAAACACCAATTCTTGGTAGTTAAGCTATTTGTTATGCAGTCAATATGTGGACTTTTGAAACTAAAAAGTTGATTTTTTATTTTCAATGGAACTAATATATTAGAACTTCAACCTTTTTTTGTATTGTTGAAAATGTATCAAATTTTTAAATAAATCTATAATTTAAATAAGAATTCAATCTAAAAACGAATCAGAATACCAGTAGATACGTATATAAAGTGAAAGAACAAAAGATCACAAAAGCTGTTCGTCTATTTCAAAAAGGACATTCGGAAAGTTATTGCGTCTGCCGATGACGATGACGCGCAAACTCGCTTCGATTTTCCACACAAATAAATAAATCTGTCTGTCGGTGGTATTGTTTTATGAATAAATGAGCTTTTTCGTTCTATCTTTCCCCAAGAGCCGACTTTATTCAGTTTTTTCTAGAATCCTCTGCGTTTTTTCCGCCCGCTCTAGCATCATGACTAATGCAAGTGGTACGCTTTTGCAACTGCTAGATATTCCTTTTCTAATATATAAGAAGTGCGTATAGTTTTTCGAATCTCGAACATATACAAAAATAAGTAAATTTTCTACTGTCTTGCGTCGAATTCAATATTTAATACTGTCTTGCTAAGATTTCGCCGCTATCTATTGATTTTTTATCTGCCCTAGAAAATTGTTTATTCATATTGTTAAAATTTAACATACATATAGTTATGAGTTCATATTACAAAAAAACTTTACACTAGTACATATAGAAAAATTCATCGTTTATTTTATTTTTAAACAGTTATTTGTAATACTTATCGAAAATTTTATTTCTGTATAAGACCTCATGATTTGAACGTTTGATAAAGCTAAATGCCATTAAATTTCTGTATTTTGCGAAAATGTATTTTTATCACTTTTTATTAATTAACAATGGAAACTTTCAACTATTTAATACTATAAAGTAAGCATTCTCTTATTTTTTGTGGATTTTCATCAGTACGTTTATTTGTGGTATCGCTCAGACTCGATCTAAATTTGATTTGATGATTTCATAAAACTTTAATATAAATCAATCATATAAAATTGAAAACAATTACCCAGACCATAAAATATTGCACTGCTATAAACTTTATAAAAAAGTATTCTTTTCTATCATTTTGTATCCTTATGAAGTAAATTTTTCTGTGATTTTTGACAACTATATTAAATTTATACTTTGTCAGTTAACACATAATCAAAAATAAACTTATTACATTTTCAACATCAAAACGTTTATAATGGCATTACGTTGTTTATATTTTTGGATACAAAGTGACATATTACGATTGTTCAAAATATTACGATTTGAATTCGAATAACAAGACTTTTTATATCCAGCACAATAAACAATATCGTTATATAAAAAAACCCATTCATTTTTCTGTAACAATTTTTCAGTTCAACACGCACGTATTAGTCACGCAATTATGCAAACTTCTGAGCATTTTATTATATTCCATGTTATTGTTATTAAGTTTTGATATATTATATTTTCATAGATAAAAATAACTTTGGATTTTATCAACAACCAAAGCGTATTACATATTTTGAATCATCGGAGGTTATCAGTGATTCACGCTTTCGATTGCACATAAGTTTAAACAAACATTAATTGTTACATGAAATTTTTTTAATAAGTCCATTGATTTACCAAAACACTTATTTCAAAAAAAAAGCCGATAAATGAAAATATATATTTGAGGCGAAAAAAGAAACGATTCACGGAGATTATAGGGAAAATTTTTCACTCGAATGACCCGATTTGGGTCGTTTTCCCATAGAAAATAAATGACGTGATTTTCAATCGACGTGGGTGCTTTTATTTATTTACTGAAAAAAATATAGATTACGTTGTATGATTATTATTGAAAATAAAAATGAGTATTACCTATCTAATATGAAATCTAATACTATTATCGTTGAACCTTTTAATCATCAAAACTAAAAATTCTCATTAGACTATTTACAACAGTCAAAAGATCAGTATTGCTTTTATTGTAAAATTGTAGTTTAAAAATATATATAATGTGTTTATAAATTCACTCAATCCCTTCTATCGTTCGTTATTCGCTCGATTTTGACATTGACGTGATCAAGTAATCGTTTGCTTCGAAAACGACGGTCGGGTCTATGTTTTATTACGCCCATTTTTTCAGACCTAGAAGATAGCTGAATAATGAAAGAATAGCCACGCCAGTTTCACACTGACAAAATAGTTGATCTCTGCGTGCCTTATAATATTATTTATACGAGTATATACAGATGAGAAGTGACAACGATGAATGCATTCGATATTCATCATTGAGATGTTTTTTGTATGTTCAAATATTTTTGTGTTAAATTTCCATACGTTTTAATCCTATTTTATTTTTGTATGGTGATTAATTTCTTGAAATTTATTAAATCCTCTGATGAATTTGTGTTTTTTCTTGTTTAAATACAACCTTCGTGTAAATTTATTGCATTTTTTATGCACAAAAAATATGGATCCATAATAAAACGAAATTTTTATTAATGAAAAATCACAGTGCTTTTTACTTTCTTTTATATTCTAATTTTTCCTTTTCATGCACGCGCGAATATGTACATTTTTTAAAATGAATTACCGAATTGTCTTCCGTTTCTGCATAAAAAATGAAAAAAAATTATGACACGAGAATAAGAAAAAGATATAAAAGGATATTATTGCGGCGCGAAAGTTCGTGTACAAGAACGAACGAAATTGAATTCGCACACGACTAAGTATGTGATTTTTACAAAAATTTTCCGGAAAATTCTCGATTATATTTTTGATGCAAAAATTTTAAATATGGCTGCGTAATTTTTAATATATATTTCGTTGAGATTCCGTTTTCGTTTATTTTTAATTTTTTAAAATTAATTTAGACAACTCTGCGAACTTATTTAAAAAATATATATTTTTAAGACTATCATAAGGAGGAAAATAATTTCAAATAAAATCACCAATTTTCCGTTGGACCAATACACACAACAAGTTTTTCATTCTACAACTTTATGTGCATTTTATTTTTCAAATAAAAAGTATTTTATTTTATGTTTTTGGAAAATTTATTTTATTTCTATTTTCAAACGAGAGGCTCTACGCGCGAAGATAAATCGAAATTGTTCGGCGGTCCGGTTGAATTATTAATGCGGTTGCGGCCATATTTATACATATACATGTTCGCTATATAAATTATATATAAGCGAAAAACGGTGCCCTTTCCTTGAGACGCACCTTGATTACGGGAAAATTCCCCAGGAAAAGTATCCCGTCATATTTTCCGCGGAAAAATCACGCTGTCTGCGATAAATTCGAATCGGAATCGGACTCTTTCACGCAAGACACCTTCTATTTATTACGATGGATAAACCTATATTTATCATATCGTATTTTATATTTGAGGAGTGCTGATCAAAAGCTAGCAATTTTCGAATATTTTGATGAAAAAAATCAGAAATTAACCTGCTTTTTGTGCGAATATAATACTTAAATATAATATATCGTTCGAGCATTTTATTTTTTTTTTAATTGAGGCCCTTCTATTTTAAGCCCTTGAGTTTTCTTTATCTCATCGCTCAAATTAAACTCTGCGAAAAAAAATGAACTTAAGTTTGAATAAAAGGATATGAAAAAAAGGAATGGAGTAATCAAAGTAAAATATAAAGTCAGTTTGTTTAAATATTAATTAAGTTAAAAAAAATAAACTATTATCAAAAAAAATGTGATGATAAATAATATTATAAGAGCATATATTTTTTTAATCGATTGCTCATTGAGAGATATTTATAATCTTAAATGACTCAAGTTTTCAATTTTACCGGTATGATCGACAAATTTAAATTTTCTGGACTTCTTTTTTGGGATACAATACTATTTGTAGACAATATTTTACAACGATAATTCAGAAAAAATAGAGGCTTAATAGGGAATATTTGACAGGGAATAGACAACACGCCTAAGAAACTTTGTGAAAAGTAATACAAATACCGTGAAAAGCTTTAAAAAACTTAACTGAAATGGTGGAGTTCGGCATTCAGTTGTTACTCCCTATAATTTTAACTTAAAAACACTAAATCATACAGAAAGTTTTTTTATCATTTCTAAATTTATATACCAAATATAATGTTTTGTATCGACTTTTCATTTTAACTCAATTTTTTCAAAATCGTTTTCAAATCTTTACTTTCCAAAAATAAATTAGTCGTGGATTTTGACATTGCTCAACTCATAATATATCATATCGTATAAGCATATAGAAAAGGGTGAGAGAAATAAGTGCAATTTGAAATTCCTGCCGTTAAACAAGAAGAAGATTGATGGCGGAGCGGCATATGGTGGCCGAAACTGCGGCTTATTTTTCGATAGTGAACATCTTCGACTTTTTCTTCAGGTTGCCGATGTGTATATAATATTATTGCAAATAGGTAGATTTGACGTTCAAAACTCCATCATCAATCCTACATTTTAAAGTATTCTTATTTAAAAAAGAATCACAAATCGATAATTCTGCTTTCGCGACAAAATATCATATTAACACTTAGAAAGTTTGTATAGTTCCGCCAAACAAAATGAACGTTATTTTCAAAGTCGCACCGCTTTTCGCTACTACAGACAAATTCATCAAACATATAATAAAACGACGATCATACTGTTGACAACTCTGCAAGATCAGAAGGTACACCGATTGAATACGATAAACATTACTCACATGGAAATGTACACAGAAAACAGCGACCACTCGATATTTATATTGATCAAATAAACATGCTCGTTCTCGACATTATGTTCATTTGATAAAAAATAACCTCACATATACGAGATGAAAATTTCTTTCGTATGGTAATCGCCGTGCCCATATTGACGTGACCCGTATTTGACGTATCATATTCTTCATTTTAGCATTTCTACGTGAAAAACTAGACCGTTGCTTCGTCGAAACTCTAACCCGGTTTCCGTCTGTCAGGACATAAAAGCAGAGTCATTGAAGCATGATGATAATGCATTTTCATATCGCGGTGTTAAAAATCTGCCATCAATAAAGCCAAACGTAAAAGGCTAATGGAAGGGAAATATAAATGCATATCGCATATAACGCGAAGAGTTTTGCAGTCGAATTTATATGATAGTAAAATATAATATTTTCAATAAATAAATAGACACTTTGGGAAATCCGAATGCATCTGATGACTATTACAAATCATTCGAAATGTTATGTGAATAATTTCCGATTGAATATATTCGGTGAGTAGAGCGAAAGACATATTGTTGCGAAGCACGCTCTATTCGACAAAATCGAATAATGCATTTGTTTTCTCCAGTAAGTAAGTTTTCGTTTGGGAAAATTTGTAAATATAAATGCTAGACTATTGGAAAAATTGTAATAGTCTCAATATGGAAATATATGCCATTAAAGTGGAGAAAAATTCAAATTCTCAATTTGAATGGGTGAGTGGTATCGTTCTCCCATAAATTTTATGTATATTTTAAGGTTCTATTTTTTTTTGTTTTGTCATAATATTTTTTACAAATTTACTAAAAATTTACTTGAATTTCATTTATTTTATCATATTCAAATCATTTTTTGTAATTATTCTGAAACGAGATAAATTTTTAATGAACCGAGGAAACTAATAAATTGCTTCATTGGCATAGAAAATTTAAAATGTAATAGAATAATGTAAACTCGATACAGGTCACCACTCATTCAATTAACCACTGATTAAAAACATGATAAAGTTTGTATCGATAAATTTTTGTATGCTTCAATTTTGCTTTGATCGAACTTTTCTATACATAATTCATTTTTCAATTTAAAATTTAAAAAAAAATTATTCAGAAAAATCGATTTTCTTTCGTAATTAATGTATTTGATATTTTTTTCTGTACTTTTCCACGATTTTTTCGTAGTTGATAATAATTGTTTTTTAAAAATTGAACCTTTTCGGCTTTGTTCAAAACGGGTTTATTTACTTATAATAAGCCCATTTTGAAAAGCCATAATATACATTTCATTCAAATTTATTGACATTAATTCAGCATATCCAAGTATAATACTAGTGTTTTAACAATTCAATAATTTGAAAAAAAATGTTTCATTTAATGATAAATTATTTTCAAATTGTGTATAACCCGACGATCCATTATATTATATTATATTCAAAAACATTCCTCGTAATTTATTCGGTTTTGTCTAACTCTAATAAAAACCACTTTTTCGTTTGAACAAAAATGCTTTTCGTTCTTATTTTCTTTTGTTCTTTGTCAATACACATTTTTCATGAAAAATGAAAAACATTATGATCATAGCACAAATCATTTTCAGTGCTGTTGAAAAGGTCACAATTGACATACTATCATGACAAAAAAGCTCAATTCTCAATCGCCCAATCATCATTATATACTTCAAATAATTAAAAACAATATATTTGTTTACAAACATAAAAAATACTCTGTACATATACAGAAGAAGGATATTACGTTTTTATGACGAGAATTTTGGCACAGAAGCGAAATTTCGATTTTGTCCCCGTAAGCGCAAACTTTCGTTCCGATCAGAGCTTCCCTAACTTGGCCTAACTGGGCCCTGATATAGGAAAGTCAATAGTTTAGGGATAAATATTTCTACATATCATTTACATTTGCATTTACATCACAGAAATGTATGTCAATATTGAGAAAATTGAATTGGAAAATTGCTGCATTCGGTTGAAATTTGTTTTATGTTCATAAATGCATTTTTTATTGAATTTAAAAGCGGAAAAGTTTGGAATAGAACACGAACACTCATTGTTATCATTATGGGTTTTTAAATCTAAATATACAAAAACATAACGATATTCACTCTCGAGAAAACGTTCAAAACGCTTAAACTTTATGGACACACGAAAATATCGGCAGGGGAAAAACATGTGGAAAACGTGAAATTTCGTTCTTTTTTGTAAATGAGTACAAAGTAAACTCACACCGTACAAAATCGAAGTAATATTTAGTCTCGTTTTCTCTAAACACCCTTCTGCATAACGACCTTACTTCACTTGAGTACATACGATTACTTCGTATCCAAAACTACACACGCATACGAAACAATATATTGCTATTAGATATTAATAATGAGTAAACTCTGACACTTCTGAAATTTATAGAATGATTGAATGATATAATATAATAGTTCAAATAAGACAAAATATAATTTCATAAAAAATAAAATAGAATTAATTTAACTGTTGTAATTCTTGCATATTAAATTTTTTTTTTAATTCGTTGTCATTTTTTTTATAACATTAGGAAAAAATATTTAAAAAAATTATATGTAATATAGTTTATAAATATCCGGATTCGCCGACTCTCCCCAATATGTAATTGTACATACAGCACATAATATGTGCATACATTAGAACTTTTTTCAGTTAAAAAACAAAAGAGGTTCACAAGCGAAGGGACTAGTGCCCTAACTGTGAAATCCCCTCCAAAGACCCGAAGCTGAGTCTTTACGAAAACTTCTGCTCCCTTTGGGCCTATTATTATATATTATAATACATAATATAATATGTATTATATGAAAACTCGACAATATGGTCCCGGGTTGGTTATTTATGTCTTGGAATTCTGCCTTCGTTCGACGTAAGGGCGTATATTTATTATGGCGGGCGATGCACACAGTATGTCGTCTTTTATGTGTAACTTCAGTCATTTGAGTGATGATGGAAAACACTTATATGCTCGGCTAATTTCCGTTTATTAGAACTTTATTTTTAGTTATTGAATCAATCGAGGTTCTAGATAGAACCCTTATTATCGAAGGAAATTGTAAACATGCAATGACTGAGAAAAGGCGAATGTAAGCAATTTTAGATTTGAAATCTGTTAATACTCATTTGAGACTTTGTGATGACTTAGTATTAATTGTGCAAAATTTTATCATCGTTGATAATTTGACGGCTTGTTCTGTATTTTTATGATCTAAAATTAATCTTCATTATTTATGTATTTTCGTTATTTGTGGATTCATTAGAGATTTTAATTTATATCATATATTATGTACCGTAAATTTAACAGGAAATGTTTATTTGTTATGCCAAAAAAAATGTTATTGTCATATTATACAAGGTGTTTTACATAGTAAACATAATTAATTTATCATCAAAATACGATTAATTTTGTAAATTAATGATATCTTCCATGAAGTGAACTTCATGTATCTGTTGAACATATTATATTTAATAATTTATCAATACTTTCAACTTTAATTTTATGAGTAGTTTAATTTTCCCACGCTCATATTGTATCGAGCACATTTTCACTTTACTCATTAACAACAATATTCATGAATAACGAAGTTTATTAAACGCTTTGATTGCAATAATTTCATAACATGAACCATAATTGATTCATATGTGTATATTTCAAAATACAAATGTTATAAACAAAGAATCGTATGATTTTGAAATACAGTAACCCCCCCCCCCCCCTCATAACGTCAAGATAGGTTCGACGTTATAGGGGGGCGAACATAATAATCAATAAATGAAACTTTTTCTTTTTTCCCTAGACACTTTTACATGTAAACTGTTGGTTTCAAATGCATTTGAAACAAATTTTGAAAATTTTAATTTGAATTTATTTGAAAAAAATTACGTTAAAGAGAGGAACGTTACAGGTTTACTGCAATCAATCAAATCTATTTCATTTATCACATTATATTTGTACAAAAATGATACAATTTAATCAACAAATAAAATATATTAAAATCCAACTATCACATCATATATTTTTTTTAATTTTATTTTTCGATATTACTAGGTCATTATTTAATCCAGAAAATAATATCTTGCAATGCATATCAATTCTGTTGACCTAAAAACTATTCTCAATGCCAACAAAAACTCGAACTATACGATATAACAACATATCATATACGATATAACACATTTTGACCGAATACACTCTGTGACATTATATTGAAAACTCGTAATAGAATTTTCTGGAAAATGTACTTGTTGGACTTCGAATAATCAAAATCGGGCTTTATGTAATGCGAAAGTCATATTCTGTGTGAGAATGATTTATTTCAACAGAATACCTCGACTCTAGTTCAGTGTCGAATTCGAAATCGTTGACAAGAACAAACTTTTAATGAAGTGTTTTTGACCGTATCAAAAGTTTGGTGTCTGTTTTTGTTTGCAATTTTTAATGACTTTAGTTAATAAATTTTTTTCAAGCCGAATGTTAATTAATTAATAGTTACTTCGGATTCGTGTCGATTTAAATCATGGTGGGCTGCATTCCGTTCCGTTTCCAAACTAATATATCAGTTCTTATTATGTATATATATGTTTTGTGCAAAAAAGTGATTCAAGTGATTCAATAAAGGAGGATAGTTTTCAATTCAAAGCATTCAGGAATACTCACTGCCTCTAGCAGCATAGGTCTAACTAATTTCAGAGAGTTTTTCCAACTTTTGTGTATTTCATTTTCATTTCATAAACTTTCAAATCATCTCATAGAAAATATAACGAGAAAACATGCACTGCGTTCAACATTCATTTTAATTTTACATTTTACGTTCTCTATAGGACAACTTTTCGATTTTTTTGATTAAATATCTCATTTTTTTGTAATACTGTTCGAAAATTTCGTGTAAATTTTAGTTCATCAGTTATGATTTGGCATTTGATATTTTGTATAGTAATTAATCTAAAATTAAATCGTAATTGTTTTGCAAGACAAATTTTAATTAATCTATACATTTGCGCGCCTTTGTAATAATGAACTGTCATTAGATCCTCAATTTATTTTAAAAAATACAAAGAACGTGTATTATATTTGAGAATACGAATTTAAATTTGTATAAAATAACCCAATTTTACAAATGTCACTCATTATTGTTACTATAATAATATACACTGAATGTTTTTTTTTTCGTTCTTACTAAGGATATTTTAAAATTTAATATTATATAATATTATATACTAGCGGTAGTACCCGGCGTTGCTCGGGACTTAAATTTTAAATCTTATTTTTTTTTTTGATTGAAATTCATTAAAACAAAAACATAAAGCAGACTACGTATTGTCACAATTTTCGAACGTGCAACAAATTTTTTTTTACACGGGCGGGGAGCATTTTTTTGCGGACCGTCCCATTTTGTGTTTTGGAATATATGGTCAACCTATTTTAATGATACAAAAACCTTCTCGAAAAAAGAATACATACATATGCCAATTTTTGTGGGGATCGGTTGAACGGTGTTGGAGTGAAACGGCTACATAGAAATATACAAACAGACAAACATCCATTTTTATATACTATATATATAATATATAGATTTACAAAATAATTTTTATTTTATTTAAATGTTTTTGAAAACCCGTGGTGTATATTTTTTTCAGAATTATTTTTTCACGCAACAACTCGAATGCACTATTGATTCTCGCTTTGTACCGCAATCAATCATTCCCAGTGGTGAATTTGATAGCACGAAAATTAACCGAGGCTTTCCGATTTATTTATATTAAATCGTTTCATTGTGTGCTAAATTTATTTATGCTTTTGGGCCAAAAGGCAAACGGATCCGAAAATAAAATAATACAACGGATTGGATGGGAATAAAAAAAATAAAACAATAAGTGCGAAACAAAAGGCGAACGTCATATTTCATATTGGCGCCCAAGGAATAGCAAGTCATTATTCATTTAAGGCGTTTTCCACAGAAACACAAAACGCAGATTAATATAACGAATTATAACAGAGGTAACGGAACAGGAACAGAAACACGAACAAAAAAGGGTTCATGTCGAAATTGTTTTTTTTTTCATCAGCTGAATCGACAGGCCTATTATTTCGGCAAAATGTATTAAAAACATTCTAGCTTCTTATACATTTCCGTCATACGCTATCGATTATTTAAATTCATTGATTTGACAGACTCCGAGAAAGGCAAATCATTTGAGGGTCCCTGTATATGCTGTTGATCGATAAAACCACCATGCTCAATACTGCAGCGATTAAATTC
>JAOXNN020000033.1:1289800-1312026 GCA_028571205.2 Hydropsyche betteni | reverse complement strand
ATATATCGGTCTTGATATTTTGAAATAACAAATCAAAACTACGTCCGGTTGAATTTTCTTTCATTAGACTTATACTACCCTTAAAAATAACGGCTCATTTTCATAATTTTCGGTTACTTTCGCTCGATCCATTTCATTTTAAGTGTACAATGGGAAAATTTCATTGTGAAATCGATCACCTTGTTAGTAACTGCGTAACTGTTACTTTCTATTTATATCGAGAATTCGCATGAAACGACACAGTATTTTCATTATTAATTTACATCATACACAATATGAGAATAAATGTCTCCTCCATACATCAAATCAGTTCCCGAATCTCGTGTTCGATAGGCCAATTCCATTCAAACTACTACGTCTTTTGACACATAGATATAATACTATCGATTGGAGATTTCAATATAATTAAATTGTATCGTTTTATTATATTTAAACTTTTTCTTTATATACATATATATTAATTATACGTAATTTCATATGAACATTTCAATATTTATCCGTTTTTAATAAATACGGTTTGTTCTTGAGTAGTTTTACTATTGTAGTTATGTATTGTAGTTTATAACTAGTCAAAAAAAAATATTAATTCAAATTTGTTTATCGAAAATTGTTGGTTTTTAAATTTATACATTTTTCACGTATTCCATAAAAATATGATATTAATAGCATTACATTCTAAAACCGCTTACGAAAACAACAACTCGTAAATAATTCCTCATTCGACCATTGCGAAATTACATACAGCACAAAAAAGATTCCGCTCGATTTTTTTTTTCATTGTAATTTTTCAAAGGCACTTCCGCCTGAAAGTCTGAAACGCCGCAACGCTCGAATGTCTGAAAAAACATTAATCCGCAAAGAAAAAATTAATTTCGCCCCAGCACATCGTTCCGCTCATTATGCACGTATTACAGCACAATGGCAGCGCAACGTCAATGGGGCAGCCCAACACAATTTCAAAAAGCTACTATACACCGCTTTTGTGAGAGATAAGTCGACCGTTCGATACTGGCCGCCCGCGAGCTGGCTTTCGGCCAAAACGCGCCGTATCACGGCGGGGCACGTAAACACCTTCGAATTGTAAATCTGCCGCGTTGTGCGCGACTCCGCGTCGCCACTCCGACTTCTTGCGCGGATTTTGGACCCTTCGGATGTCTGGGTGTTGCCATTTTTTGGCCAATCGATTGAGGCGGACGTCGGCCGTCGAATGGCCAAAAAACTCAATGGCCAAATCGATTTTTTTTTTTTTGTAAATTTTGTTTTTTTTTTTTTTAAACTTCAACGAATGAAATTTATTCGAATGTGTATTTTTATTTGAATTAAGTGTGTGAAATTTAATAATGTTGTTCGTGTTTAAATTTCCGGAGCTGTAAATTCGTGTTGCGATAAATTAGTACGCCCGAATCTCGATTTCCTTCCAACACTAAACTATCGGAGGATTAAATAGATATATTAGTTCTGGTCACGTATTAAATTGTTGTAAACTATCTAAACTACTCTAGTTAGTCTAGTTATACTCAAAACGAACTTTAATAATATTTTCAACAATAAATTAGACTTAATCTAATAAATAACATAAAAAACGACGCTTATCACAGTTATAAAAGATCTTTAACTTCAAATGAATAAATATCATACTAACCACGCACAAATAATTATTTTTAAAACGAATTATTCATCGACCTCGCACGTTTTCGTCGCCATTCATTTTGAAGCATGAAAATTAAAAATCCAAAAGAAGTGCGCCATGTAAATTTCGCGAATCGCGCCGGAGAAGGCGTTCACGATAAATGAGCGGCGTGTCACCTTTATTAAAAAGTATAAATAAATTCGCGAACGAGGTTTATCTAAGCAAAAACGGAAGTGGAGGGAGCCCCCGGAGAGCGTTTGGCGGCAAAATATTTTCGGAAACGTACTTGCGAGTTCGTCGCGTTATTTTCCGTTATAAATCGACGCGGCCCAGTCATACGGGGAGCAATAACTCTCATTGTAATTATGACGTGGGGGTGTTATGGACACCCTAGTATTATATTACATGTCGGGTTACAGTGCCTTCGCGATTTTCAGATTGGGGATAATTGAATTTGTGAAATTGTTCTTTAAGCGATTAGTTTCGTGTGCGTTTATTTTTTGTGTAATTATTACATAGTTTATCGAAATATTTATATTGATAGTTTTGAAATTATATATGAAAATCGATGAATAGACTTAAAAAATATTGAAAAATTATTATTTTTTAATATTTTTTTCATAAAACTGTATGAATGCCCAAGTTTCTTGTATTCTACAATATTATCTGGTTAACATATTTTTAATAATTTATGCACATTATTGCATTAAAGATCAAATTACATATAGACTTTTTTTATGTGAAATCATTTCAAAGGGAAAATCCAGTGTTGCAGTTGTTAAAACGTGGTTGCACTGTATATGATTTTACATATGCAATATTGTTTGTACGAAAGGTATACGAGATGGAGTTACGTTTAACGTTTACGTGTGCATATCGCCGTGGATCTGCACTGTAGCCGACACGTTTTAAATTTAATTAAATTCTTGAACGGGTTAACGGACACAAATTTGTAATAAATGTCCTTTTTAAAATAATTTACGCCCCAAAAATCCTGGCCTAGTTTTTGCATACGTACTATACTTTCACGTAAGTTGTTTCAATATTGTAAAACACGTATATCACTCGCAACGTTTTATTTAAGTGCTATAAGTTTTGGTAACTTTTTCATTCAAATAAATACAATAGAATAGAATAACTTTAAACAATAATGTTCAGTAAAATATAAACGGAAACCCATTATTTTTCGTGTCGAATATGTTTTAGCACAATTGCTATCGTATACAAAACACAATATACACATTCGTAAAACAAAAATAGCTTCAAGACGAAAACTTTAACATTTAATTCGTCCGACTTAATTTTGGGACTCGAAACGCATAACTTTCGTACATATTATTATTAAATGGACGTAGTCTTCAAAAATCTTCAGAAGCCTATCGATCGCAAACTTTCAGCTTGTTTCGCGAACTCGCTATCCTCCCTGATTTAAGCCTTCTTTTGAAGCCTTACTTCATTATGTACAAGCGCACATTGGAACTTTATATATGAAGCGAATTGTGTACGAGGAAAGCTCGGAAGATTCAAAATTTCTTTAAAATAATTGATAATGAATCTCAGTTATTTATAAAATAAAATATGATATAAGTTGTGTTATATAGCACTTGTTTTGGCAATAATGCTTCTTTGGTAGGATTTGTGAAGACGTTACTTTATCGTGATCCAGAGTGGGTCCCCTTGGGAAAATTCGCGAAAAGTCGACAGTTTCTAAAACGAGTCACCATGCTTGATTTTATCGTATTATTTATGTATTTCGGCACTGTTGAGTTTGATAAGTTGAAAGTGTTGAAAAAGTTTTAATTCGGATTACATTTGATATTTCGTACCGGAGTGAGAATGACAAGAATTATAATACATCACACCGATTCTGTGTAATTTAGATTTTTATTAAACACTACTGTATTTGAAAAGTGATAAAAAAAATGCTTTTTTTATTTAATCGTATAGTTTTTGCGTTGCTCAACGGTTTTACAGAATCGATATTTTATTGTACCCTTCACGTATATTATACGTTCAATTCGAGTGCAGAGAAACATTTGAATCGAATTCTTTTGACGTTCGCATTCGTCACTGATTTCAGAATACATATATTGAATAGTGAAATATCTAAATTGAGAAAAAATCATATGAATATTACATATTGTTATTTAAATTATTTGGTATTTTCCAAAAGTAACCAATTAGAAAAAATTCTATATGTACTGATAACAACTTTAAACAAACATTAACTCTGAGTATTTAATTAATTAAATATGTGTCACAAATAATAGCGAGATTGATCTATTGAAAAATGGATTGATTTCATTTAAATATTAACTTTATAATATAATAAAATATAATGTAATTGGAATGTTATCAGATAAATTCGACTAAACATAGTTAACTATACTAGTAATATGGTTCTAGGTCATTTACCCCCTGGACATTAATTCACCGTGCGAAAACCCCCCCACCATGAATTAAAACAAATATTTTATATAAATTGTCAATATTTATAATAAAAAGTCAATGTTTAAATAAAATAATCAATATCAATACCATTCAACCATTCATAACCACTCAAGCGCATCGTGAATACAACCCAGTAATTATCGACGGATATCTCAACATTGTTCCATCGCGAACATTAAATTGAACAAAACCCGACTAACCGACTAAACTAGACGCAACAGCAACAACCTAGCAACATTTCCGAAAACTCAAACGCCCCCTCGCCTAAGTGGTCCACTCACTCCAGTGGCACACCACTCGCGCGAAACCGGCTGAAACCGGCCAAATCAACCGGCTGAAACCGTCAACCTCGACTAATCCAACGGCTCTACGACAACTGGTTCAAAGACAATCCGTCCAACG
This sequence comes from Hydropsyche betteni, assembly GCA_028571205.2. NCBI lineage: Eukaryota > Metazoa > Arthropoda > Insecta > Trichoptera > Hydropsychidae > Hydropsyche > Hydropsyche betteni. Next base: position 1,307,543 of record JAOXNN020000033.1, on the reverse strand, counting down.
AAAACTTGTCCAAGACTACTCGCCCAAGCAACAATCGGTCCAACAGACAATTCCAAACTGGTCCAAAACGGTTTAAACAATTAGTCCAAAAATTAATATTAAATTGATTATTATGGATTTTCGTTATAAAAAAAACTTTATATAATAAATTAATGTCCGCGTTTCAAAAATTACGATAAATTGATATAAAGATTATAATATATTCTGTTGCTTTTTATCAATTACAAAGATAAAGATCAACCAAAAAAATTATTATACAAATTTTTTAAAAGTTAACGAAAGTCAATAATAATCAGTTTAATATTAATTTTTGGACGAATTGTCGTTCAGACCGTTTTGGACCAGTTGTCGTTGGACGAGTTGTCTTGGACGAATTTTCCGTTGAACCATTTGCCCGTTGGACGGATTATCGCTTGGACGAATCGTCTTAGACCAGCGTGGCGCATTGCACGATCACAAGTGACGCATCGCATCCTTGTGGCCATTCTTTTAAAATACAATAAAATATCTCTATTTAACAACCCCAAACGTGAACGTAAGAAGGCAAGCTCGAGTTGTATGGCGCATCTGACCTTGTCTGTGAAAAAATTGGCGCATGGTATGTAAAGTGTTGGCCACAACTGTTTTAGACGAATTTTTCGTTGGACCAATTGTCCGTTGGATAAATTGTCCGTTGGACCTAGAGTTGTCAACATTTTTTCGGCGAAATGTAGTACATTTCAAACTAAGACATAAAAAATATAGGGCACGTCCAAAATATATAGTGTTTTATGAAAAGTGCAAAAGTTAAATAATATTCAGAAATCAAATTCATGGGGGGGGAGGTAGAGATTGAAACTAAGCCATAATAAAATATAGGACGCTTCCAAAAAAATATAGTGTTTTATGAAAAGTGCACTATTCAGAGGTCAAATTCATGGGGTGAGGAAGACAGATGTTTGAATTTTCCTACTTACTTTTACTTTACTTTTTTTAGCAAAACTTAATCACTTTCAACCGCTGCAATTGTCTTTTTCACTGAAAAATGTATGTAGTAAAATGAAAAATATGTTTTTTGGGTTTCAATGCCGAAAATATAGTGTTTTTGCGTCCTACATTTTTGTTATATAGTGTATAGGGCACAGACCAAAAATATAGGTCATACCCTATAAAATATACGACATTGGCAACCCTAGACTTGGACCGATTGTCCATTTCGCGGATTGTCACTTGGACGAATTGTCTTGGACAAGTTGTCATTGGACAGATTGTCTTCGGACCAGTCGTCGTGCCACCGATCCAACACACATTGCCGAATCTCGAAAAAGCCTCGTTTGGCGAAAGCCTCGTATCCATCAACGCTCGTCCACGCCGACCGAGCGAAGCGCGGCGCGGACAAACCACTCCGCCGACAGGAGGGATACGTCGTGTTTTACGGCCCGATAAGGAACTAAAATTAGCCAGGGGGAGTGGTGTGGGGGTGGGGGTGGGCCAAAAAAATCAATGCGCCGCCGGGGTTGATTTTCGTCTTGAAAGTTCTCGAGGTTCAACAGCCGTCCCAGTTTGGTGGCGTGTGCTTGTGGCCGATAGTTTTTGAACCTGTGGCCATTGGTTGGTGTTTTTTTTTTAATTATTGTAATTTTTAGTTGGGGAATGTGTTTGGGATTGTTGATTGTTTTGTGTTTTATTCGTAGGGGATAACAAATGGGTCGTTAGAGAGAAAGATATTGTCATATTCGTTTAGTGGACGTATGTGTTTCGCGTCGTTTGAGAAATTGCTCAGTTTGCCATAGTACGCAAAAAAGCTTCGCATCACGTGCAAACAATATGATGGCGCTTTGTTGAAGTTTTTTTACTAAAATTCGAACTTCTTCCTTTTCATTATCTTCGTTTCCACACCCCTTCCTTTTCGTGGACTTGGAAGCGTCAATGGTTAAGTAAGTTCGGATTGTTTTTTTTTTAGTTTTAAACTCTGATTGCTATCTACAAGGATGGCAGAGGGGGCATGAAGGCCTGCTCCGCGCCCCCCCTTCCCCTGAGTTTTAAAAATAATGACGAGTTATACTCAAATTATGAGACTTATATTAAGATATATCTATATTAATTCATCGAATGCCTTATTTTGTACACAAATTATATTATAGATGGAATGAAAAAAAACACCATATATTTATTGGTTGAATTCGCTTACATTCACGAAGTTGTGTTTCGGGTCCACCCTCTAAAAAATCCTGGTTACGACCATGTGTAAAAGGCTAAAGTTTCATTAGGTGGAAAAGAAAGCAATGAAAAAACGTTCAAATTTCAAATATTAAAGTGTTTAGTTTTGAATAAAATCAACAAAGAACCATCCCACTATTCTAGTAACATTAACAAAAACTATTCTATTCGACTCTAAAATAATCACTGAAAGAAATTTTCCATCAAAAAAACGTTTTATTTCGATCAAAAAATAGGATATAATTTTTGTTCGAATACTATTTATATTACACGTGGCGATGAAAATTTTAATAAGTCATTCAATTCTATTTTGGAATGAAGGCTTACGTGGATCGGACTCGATCCATTTCAATTTCAGACGATCTTTGCACAAAATTTCCCTCCAATATTTACCGTTTATCATAATCAATTCAAATATTGACGAAATCATATTATATTAAGCGAAGATTGAAATTTATTCAAAAAAAAAAAGTTTCTCAAGCGAACATACCTTTATAAAACGAAATTCCTTCCCTATAAAAAAAAACAGACCATAAAAACTTTGTTTTATGCGCACAACGATAATGTCCTCGATGTACGTACATGTGATTTATACACGCTCATTATGTGAAAACTATCGAGGCAGTGAAATATTCCGGCGAGCGGCGCCCTTTTAAAGCGAGGGTCGCCAACGTTAAAATCCCTAATTTATTTGGATCGTTTCGAGTTTGCGAAAATTCGAAAAATCCACGCTTTACGGCGCCAACTCCGAATGCGGCCTAATGTTACGGCCGAGGGGCGACATTAGCACGTACCACGCGTGAAAAAAGGTTTCGCGCACCATCCGAGTTTCCATTTCGACCAAGATACCGGGTCGTTATTCATTGCCGCCTGTTTGAGCTGGGGTGGTAGCCCGGGGCGACCCCCATGGTCGGCGGTTTCGTTCGATTCGATGATGGAAGTTCGCCGCCGCGATGGGCCGGGATGGTCGTGTCGATTTTTTGTTTATTAGTGCGATGATTGCAGCTGGTTTTCGTCTGTTTGTGGTGACTGAACACTTTCGTGGCCGATGACACGAATATGTGTCATGAAAATTTTTTGCACAGATGGCCGATGATGTAAAGTGTCCCGAAATCAACGCGAGATTTTGGTTTGTGAAATCTTCCGTTAATTTTGGGACACTGTGTCGTCGGCTATCTAAAATATTTTCATGACGCATTTAATGAATTCAATGTTTTGCACTTCAAACTGGACGTTTTACACTTCATATTGGATTGGAAACTATTTGGCAGGTTAATAATACCTAAAACGATCAGTTAAAATCATGATAAGTGATCAGTAAATAATTAAATTAGTAATTGGTAATGTATAATAAACGATTGGTTAAATAATTGTCAGTAATAATGAAATAAATGATCAGTATATAATAAATTTTCGATCGATGCTTTATGGAATATGATTGGTAAGACTGTTCAAAATGTATTCAGTAATTAATGATAAGTAAAAAAAAATCATGTAATATGTAAAACATATAACTGGTTAAATGTTGCACTTGTAGTTTTTTAAGAGATTACTAGCCAATTAGATAAAATATTGAAATTGTTTTGGATTGCACAATCTGTAATATTTTATTTTATTTTATTTTAAATAAAGACGTGAAACATAAATTCATTTAAAAAAATTATGAATATGTAATTCTATTACATAACTCTCAAGTTATTAAGGTTTAAAGTTGCCAACAGAAAATAGAGATGATTACATAACATTGATACAGACGATTTCCTATATAAAATTTTTGGAATTTATTTTCTCTTTAAATTTTTTGATAGTGTCAATAATTTTACTTTAAAACGTGATATTTTTCTCAAATCACAATTTCTCAAATTTTCACGCCAATTACTCGACACATATTCGTATATGATATGTATTTCTTTTAATATATGAAAAAATATAGATATCCTGAATAAAATTCATATTCATTTTAATTGTTTTAAAACTCCGTTAATATTATATAACTTACACTCTAGTTTCAGTACGATTTTTCGATCGCAATTCCTTTGTGCGAATATTGCTTAGAAAATCGACTATCAAATTTTTGCACCGTACACCAGTCTCGTAGATCGAGAATTTACGACATCAATATATATATATATAAGGGAAAATGTACGAATGTTCAATTTTTCCGCACGACAAAGAAAACATCCATTTTTTTTTTTCGCGTCCATATAAACAACGCGAAGGTGAGACGCAGAGGAAACGAAATAAAGATAAAACGGAAAAGCAGGAAAAATTTCAATCAAATTAACGTCAGATTTAGTCTTTCTCCTTCCGAAAACTTGATGACGAATAAAAATAAAATTAAAATATCTGATTATACTTATATACCTATCTGTGATCCGGTCGTTTCAAAGGTCTCGCCATGTCGTTTAAAAAAAATGCATTTCATTATAAAAGCACAATTTATTTTATATATACGACTCACACGTTTCAATCATATTTACATACACGTAAGGGCTACAATAAATTTTCACATTAAAAATAAATCTAAATCCGACACGGCCAAAAACTAACACCATACAAACCGCGAACTTTCACAACAACCCTCGTCCAGAAAGGAACGAAGACGAAAAAGACCAAAATATGTCATCCCCGGCCATGGGTGGGGAAGTCCCGAATAAAAAGGGCTCATCGTATAGTGGGCTCCATTATCAAGTTTTATGGCGTGTAAACTAAATGTCAGGAGCGAGACCTTCCCCTCTGCCCGAAATTGCAGAACGTCCACCCTCGACGAGTCGATCAATTCGTCGTGACTGTGCTTTTTGTTGCCGCTTTTTTTATATTCGAAAATTCGCTCGGGTATGTTGGTGGCATTGCGATTCTATCGCGGCGTCGACGCTTCGTATCGGACAATTTTCTCGACAGTTTTTTGTGAGTGTTTTTGATGTTATGTGTTAGTTTTCATGATCTATATATTATATATAATCTATATATATTTAAAAATGGATGTTTGTTTGTTTGTTGCCATATTACTGCAACACCGTTTGACCGATCGCCATGAAAATTGGTATTTAAATGTATTTTTCGTCGAGAAGGTTTTTAGCATTATTAAAATTGGGTGAACCTGTTTCCCGGAACTCAAAACGGGATGGTGCGCAAAAAATGTTTTCCAATACATCGTTCGACCGATCACCATATAAAAAATAATTTGATTTAAAATTTAAGTCCCGAGCAACGCCGAGTACTACCGCTATGTTATATGATGTCTATTGTGTAACTGTTTTTTTTTTTTTAAAGGGAAAGAAATTTCCAATGAGTAAGATACTTAGATCTTCTTTTAGTGCTTTCCAAAACAATGGAATATGGCCGTCTAGGGGGCTGTGCAAGAGGGCAACAATTTTTTTTAATAAAACTTGCATTTACAAGTTGAAATTGATATTTATCAATTTTCAAATCATATTCCCAAATTTTTCAGTCAAAAAATTCCTTTTTCGGACTACAGATTATCCTTTTTAGGTCATGAACTATTATTTTTTCAGATTTAAAATTTTGCGAAACTCTGTTTTATTAAATGGTCCCGCTAAACAATCGGTGATTACAATAATTTGTTGACTACAAAAAATATCACTTATTGTCAAATATTAATATAAATTGATTCATTTTTTTACTTTAAATTAGATAGAATAGCATAAATATAAAAAAATCGAAATTCAACAAATCTTATATTATATAAGGAAATATTAGTGATTCAATTTCGAATTGACAAAGTGGTTAATGGACCACTTTATACATTTTATACAATTTATTTACGAAGGCAACACTCTCGAGAGTAGCGCGTTCGCCAACTTTATATTATAAAAGTTGAATGGCAATCGTCACGTACAAAAGAAAAGAGTTGAACCCGAAAGGCGTTGATGAAACTTGTTGTTTTCGCGCCAAAAGCTTTCAAAAAAGAGCGCCAAAATCGTGCCTACGGAACGACCGGAGAGAACTTATTTACGGCCATCGAGCATTTGAAGACAGTGTCATCCGACTTTCGCCATTTTTCAACGCGCACTATGGAAACTGGATGTAACTACTAGTTTTGTTTTGCCCCTCTTTTTTTCTGCACGTTATCAAGGAAGGTTGGAAAAAATTCTAGATGGAAAACTTTTTTGATTTGCTCTGAGAGTCGACGTGCAATTTACGCAATGTTAACTGAAATGAAAAATACAATTTTCTATTTTTTTTTTTCAATGGACAAAACGAATTTCAAACTAAACGAAAGGACGGAATTTTAACGAATCTCTCTAAAAGCTTTTATATATGTTACAGTCAAAGTGTATTTATCAGTTAAAATATATTTTATGTAACCCACGTAATTATTTCGTCTGACACAATGAAAATATGATTCAACTGGTCAGAGTCAGACAATGTGTATTTTAACATTAACTGACAAGCCAGTGTTGCCAACGCCACTGACGAACCGTCTCAAAGTCGCCCGTATTTTTTGGTTGAAACATTGAGAGAAATGATTATACTTAATAGTTAAATGTAACATAAATCTAGATTGTATATTGTTTCTGAATTTTTGAAAAAAAAATGTAGATTTACTTAAAAAAATACAAAGAAACGATAAATATTGTTGAGTCGAGTTAGTTACATCAAGTAATTAAGTATAATATAATTTCAGTAGTTTTCTAAAGATTTTTGAATTTTGAACTGTTTTTCGATAAAGTAACATCATTAACATTGTAGTAAATCGGCGATATGATCACAATGGCGCAAAAATTTCACTTGTCCACTAATATGCGTTCATTAAACGTCACTTGTCCATTAGTATGTACTCAAAACTAACGTTTTTGTGATATTATATTATTAAAACCTTTTCAATAATCAGATGTAGAAGTAAAATATATACATAGTTTAATACAAATATTCATTGAAAAAATCTGAACTTTCAAAAACTCATCTGTCAGGTTGAAAATACACTTTAACTAATGAGCACCAGTCCATCCATTAAAATTTACCTTAACTAGAAAATTTGTATTTAAATACAAATTATCTAAAACGTCAGACAAAATATACTTTAACTAATAATACACTTTGACTGTAATATATATACATACATAACATGGTCCCCACTAGAGGAGGGGGGGTTCAGCAGGGCTCTAGCCCAAGTTCTGAAGTTACAAAAGAGACCGGCATCGATCAATTTTATGAAATCATTGTGTCACTATTTTCAACGGAATCTATCATTTCTGTTCTTCGTATTATACATAATTCAAGTTGTCGATACTTACGAAAAAACTACGTAATTTAAAATAAAACAGTAAATGGAGGAGGCCTGATTTCAGGATGTGGAGGCCATGATACATAGTCATAAAAATAATATTTAAAACATATTTTCAAAATATTATAAAAATCAGAATGTTCAATCTTAGTAAGAGGCCAATAATTTGAAACGAGCAATCTAACCTGAACTCGCATCGATTCGTGCGAAAGTGAAAATGGCGCGAAAACGGCTTTTACTTTCTACAGCCAGCCGAAATTTTCCAATTAACCCATTTTCCACTAATAGTGTCGGTAATTAAATAAAAATTATTGATTCTTCCACAAAGCATATAAACCCAACATTATTACATGTATATTTAGGAGCCAAAAATTCCAACGGAGGCTTTTATTATCGCGTGCCGCAGTCACGGCTATTCCCGATATATTAAATCTTATATACGTATCTTTTTTTATTTATATATGAAACCATAATCTGTAATAAATTTTATTTTCATTATAAATACGTCCAAGAAGGTATATTTATAGAAATCAATAGGATTTCATATATAATTTTAAGGGTTCAATTTGAATCGCTTTTCCGCTCTCTTACACATGAATTTTCTCACTGCAAATTTCTATTTTCACATAAACACACCGATTTCTAAATTTCTACCGACCTATACACTAATCCTATTATGATTTTGCATTTGTATTTTTTCGCTTATCCAAAAAGTATAATGCTTCCCGAAAGCGGTTCGCGATATTTAAACGTATATTCGCAGCCAGTTTTAATCTTTCGCAATTTCCGTCGGACTAAGCGGTTTTTTTCTCGGTATTTTCGCTTAAACGTAGAAAAAATTAAATTTCATATTTGTCGTTTCGAGTGTCGAAAACGATAAGGCTTTCGTCAAATTTTCACCGTTTTCTAGTCTTGTCCTTATATTTAATATATTATAGATTTTATTTGTAATTTTAATTTGAGTTATTTGAAGTTCTTATTTATTTTATTCGTAGTTACAAATTTTTTTTTTAAGAATAATACATACGAAATTAATGAACAATATATTAAAATGTCAATTTAATACAATATTATATTTAGTTTATTTTTCATAAAATGCAAAAATTTTATGAATATTGAAATAAAATATTTTTATACAGTTATCGAAGTTTTAAGTTTTGCTATAAATCGAAATAATTATTGTAAATTTAATCAACGTGTAATTTCAGTTGATTGTTTTAATCTCTATTAAAAGTTTTGTTCTCAACTTGTAAATTTGAATGAATTTCGTACCTATTATTCGAAATTTGCATATTTTATACACTCTACATATGACAAGCATGCCTTTTCCTACGTATCACTTATTCTGAATTTTAAGTACTTTAGATATCCAATTATTTATTTAAATTTAAATATGTATCTCAAAAGGTTATGAAAGTTTTAAATTTTGTGTGTTATATTAATTTTTAAGATATATGTTTATTTTATAATCAGCATTGCGTTTCGAATTAATTCCATGTATAATATAATTATTGTGCGAAACGTTTTAAATCGATTCAACTATTGAATGAAAAATCAGTACTCATCTTTACATTTTTTTTCTCATAAATTTTATTTTTTCCAGCTTCGCTCCAGAAGTCTTAACAACCTTGACAGTCTGGTATCAAAATCCAAAAGATTTGGAGACCCTGAACTTGATGGATCAACAACTTCTTTAGGAAGGATGTCGAACATCACACATTCTTCATCGTCTCCCGATCTCACTGCTTTCAAGCGAAAAGGTAAAATTTAAACAAAACCTTGCAAAATTGTAAACTCAAACCGAATCATTTGTATAAATCAAAAAAATTGCAATCTAAAAACTTTTTCAAGTCATTCTTTCATTTATTTTAACTTATATGATACGTTTTACTTGAAATATATTTGTGAATCATCGCATCGTGTATCAAACATTGTAGCTATGCGTATACAATCTTGCATAAATGCGAATCGATTTCAAATCACGCACCACATATCGCACCCATCTCATATGAACACCATATTTGCCGGAATTGCGCTACATGTGATATTTTCGAAATGTGCGCTCTGTGCGAATAATTCAATATCGAAACATGTAAATTTATGTGTTATATTATTATATTCGATTGTGTGTATTATGCGCAGAACATCTCTACTACACACCAGGACCGACGAAAGGGAAATCTGTATTTGTCCGTCGTAGGGACAGAAAACTGAAGCATTCGTATAGCCAGGTGAATTTATAGTATTTTTGATTTTATATGATTTGAAATTAAGTTAATGATAGGCTTGAATGTAAGGTGGAGCTATCAAAAACAGGATGTCGCCTTACATTCATACCTCAAGCAAATGAAAGATAAATTAGTGTAATTATCAAAAATATAATTATAATTTGTACGAATTTAGTGATTATTCATTATAAAAAAGAGGTCAATAAGAAAATTATCCTTTATATTTTAAACAATACGGAAACACTAATCCTAAGCCTGTCGTTACGAGATTTTCAATTTGCACTGAAAAATTAATTAAGCTTTGCTCTGTAACGAGCTTTATTTTTTTATAATGCAAGAAAACTTTTTTTATATATTCTTTGAATATATGTGTTCAATGTTAAATTTAAAAAAATAATATTCTATTATATATATACGTGTATATATAGAATTCAAGCTCATTTGTATATCCATACGTTAACAATCGTCTTATTAACAAACACTTTCCTTATTTGGCGCTGTCTAGGGCTCACAGGAAGAATTCTTCACTCTCCAATTGCCCCCCAACTTTGACCATTCCAAATTAATAGACAAGAAGTTATTGAAGAACAACCGCATTCTAAATAGTTATATCTTTATACCAGCTGTCGGAAATACATCACTCAGGTGAGTTAAGAACTATTAAGCGATCAGCTTTTACTTCAAACTGAATATTTTATTCCAAAAATACAAGCTTCGGTACATTCATTTTCTCGTTACTGAGTTAATTCATTTTCAACCGAACTTCTATATAAAATCTGAAAACTATTTATGAGAATTATATGCACTAGCTTCTACATATTTCTATCGTGCTAAAAGTGTAATTACTAACCAAAGTAAAGACAAAAGTAGTGGAAAAACAAACGCCATTTATCAGAAAAACGTATTTTATTATGTTTTTTTTTCTAAATAACGACGCAAGCATTAATCATACGAATAAACCGATAACGTCTCAGTAAAAGAACGTTTTGTGTCCCGATCTCGACATCCAATCTACAAAAACACGAAACCGAATTCAAATTATGACCATTTTTCAACAACGTCGATGTTTCGTCATTCATACCGAATCATTGATCCTTAATCATTACATATTTACTCGTAAAAACTTTTTCCGGTGCATGCAAAAGGATTCGCACCGACTTTCATTTCAGCAAACCCGTATTATGTACTGTGAAAAAAAATCGAATTGAAAATTCGCAAATTTCAGACATGCCGTCAAAGCTTATCTCAAAAATCGGGTCGACATCGATAATTGCGCTTTTACGTTGGAGGGTGTTAAAGGAGCTTTGGATGTCGACACCACTGATGTTGGACGTTTGGCAGGAAAAACTGTTCTCATGGTGTCCCTTGGTAAGTTTGGATAGAATTATTTTATATGATCGGTGTTGTGCGTGAAATGGCGGGTTCATTATTAACAAATTCTGAAAGTATTTTTTTTTTGTGTTGCTACATCTGAATAATTAATAGAACACATATTCAATGCATAATATATAAATGTAATAATTCTTTATTTTAACATAATGTCATTTGATTCAGATAAAAAACCTAAAAAAAGAAGCGCCTTGGGGAAAAATTCCTTCCAAGTAAGTAAAAGTTTTAATAATATTTTTTTTTTCTTAATTTCACTTTAATTTGAAAATTTTTTTAGACAAATAAAACTTCGAACAAGACTAAGTTTTTCAGCAGATCGACTGAAGAGAACACAGGCCGTTCTAAGGCTACATCTTCTACTTCTGATAGCAAACCTGGCATTTCCCAGAAGATCAATCAACTCCTCTTCGGCAATAAGGTCTTTACCTTTTAGCTATAAATAACTCTTCAACGATTAATTATCTAACGAAACAACTTGATTTTAATTACTCTTTTGTATCTTAGACCGACCCAGCAAAGATGGAGCACCTCGAAATGAAGCTAAACGAATTCACAGCTACAGGAGAAATCCCATTGGCTGAAAATGTGAAGATGGTTCATTTGCCCCAAGATTCTTGGGATGCACTTGCACAACTGGAAAATAGTAAAGTGGAACATCTGTTCGATGAGTCGCGTAAAAAAGAAAATGAAAAGTCAGAAGTGATGAAAGCTATAATCGAAATTTTTGAGGATTTGAGCGAGAAAGAATTAAATAGACAAAGAGTAATTTTAGAATTGATCACAACCGAAGCTTCGTATATAAGACATATTCGTACTGCAGTCGAAGTAAGTCTCTTATATAAAAAATTATAATCGCGTATTGACAATTACATGCGAAAAACGATTAATAAAACCTATTTTTTTTACGAATAATTGTTTTCAGAATGCCTTTAAAATCGTTTGTTTGTTTCAGTTATTCTATTCGACGGCTTATGCCCTTCAGAATGAAGGCATTATGACAGAAGTGGATAATGAAAAACTTTTCGCAAATATCATCGACATATTGAACGTGAATCTAACTTATTGGTCGAAGTCTTTGTACCCGATGTTGGTTGATGCATTGTCACGCAAAGAAAGGTTGCGTATCTTTTATTTCCATACAAATAGAAAACTGAACTATTTTCTAGAAATAATATGATTTCGATATTTCATTGGATATAACGTGGAATGTTTTTAAAAATAAATAATACCAAAATTTTCTTTTAACGATCAAAATTTGATTAATCGCTTCGTTATATTCAAATTTATTTATTTATTTATTTATTTATATACAGATTATAGATAGATTGACGATACCAGTAGTTGACCATTTTTGTTTTTATTTATTTCGAAAATGACAAAAAATACCTGATCTTTTATTTAATAGTGAGAATTTATATGTCAAAATGCTGATTGAATTTTCTAGATTATGTAACAAAGCTTTTTATTTGCAATATTTACATTTTCAAGATTTTATAAACATTTAAAAAAATTATATCAGTGTTTGGTCATTTTTGAAAATCAAGAAACTAATAATTGACCATTCGGTAGTTAATACTTGACTACTTTTAATTAAACCAAAAAATAAAAGTGATTACTTAAACATTATTTATTTGCGAAGTTTAAGTGAAAAATATAAAATGTACAGTAATAAATACAATTATATTATACAAGCGAAAAACATATTTTGCTATGACCACTTTAATACCCTGATTTTTTGAAATATTGCGATTAATAATTTTCATGTGTATAATGTTTTGACTAATGCTAGCGAAAATTGCAAGTCGATAGAGTTGTCAATTAATCAATTTTGATTAATTTACTAATCAAGTTCATTTCTTTTAAAATCTAATTCATAGTCTGAATAAACATTTCAATGACTTAGTTTTATTTCATTTTTTTATAGAATTTTCGCATTTGCCTTACTTTTCTAACCCATTTTAGTATTGAAAATCAACACAATACATGATTCAATATTTGACCCTGCTGTTATTTACATTTTGTAATATTATGGTATTAAAAACATTTAATTTATTTTATGTAAGACTATGACAATCCAGGTATAAAAATTTGAAAATGTAGGAGTTCTTCAACGTGAAATAAAACTATTTCTTAGCGAAAATTTTAACAAAATCACAGTTTCGAGGTTAGGAAAAATATTTATGGAATCAATCGTCCGCCATGTTGATAAACAATAAAATTCAAGAGTATTTATTATTTTCACGAAATAATGAAAACAAAACAAATCTCTTTGTATTTTTATTGCAAAGTAATGTATTATATAAAGGATAATATTATTCAAAATCATTTGAGTTATTTTCCGTATCGTCGTAATAATTGATTATGATTTAAGTATGAAGCCTCGTTCATATGAAACAAAAACTACTCAATCATGAGACATTTTGAAGAATGGAAAATTTATAATTAATACAAGATTTTGATAAAAGCTTATTCCGTAACCTATTTCTTGCATATCCACTTCATTATGTAATATATTGATTTTCTAAAACATATAATACTATACTTTGCTAGAGATATTTTTGAACTTTATCAATTTACAACTTTATTCTGAAAAATTGTTTCGATATTTTTCAGATTCAATACTCAACTTTTATTAGAAGGAGTACAATCGTTTCAAGAATACTTCAAACCATACGAAATATTCGTTTACGAACAAAAAAAAACCTTGCAGTACAGCAAACAATTGATGGAAACCAGTGCTATATACACTGGTTATTTAGCTTGGTGTGAATCCCACAAAGAATGCAACAGGTAAGCCAAATTACATATTGCTTTCCTATATTTTCAATTTTCACAATAAATATACGTTTTATATATTCTATCTGTATGTATTTTTAAAATATGCGATGAATTTTAATTTTCTAGTAATTTTTGTGCTTTATTTTTTTCCTCTCAACACATTCGACAATCTAATATAATATATTAAATTATTTCTTTTCCTCGAGTACAGGTTGAAACTAGCCGACATTTTGGTAAAACCAATGCAACGTCTTACCAAATATTCTCTTCTATTAAAAACAATACATAATTTGACCGATTACGAACCAGAAAGGAGCACTATGGATAAAATGTATCACATCGTTAAATCATATACAAATAGCGTGAACCTTGGCATTACTTATAAGGAGGACTTAGAAGCTACGGAAAAAATTATAAGATCTATTGATGGATACGATGTTTTTGTGAGTTTTAGTATTCTGTGAATTTTCTTTCGATAGATTTATATTCTCAATGATAAATTTTGATACATATCCTTTTAGGACGGCCGCGACGAAGACCTAGATGCAAATATACAAAAATATTTAAATCTGAATCTTAGAGGTCCTATACCAGGGTGTGATCCTAGTTATAGGCGGCTTGTAATATTACAAGGAGAAGTTCGTATGAAAGACAATCACGATGCGAGGGTACGTTTTTCAATTATCCCGATCACCAAACTGAATCATTAATTATTATTTTTTAATATTTTTCAGTTGGAAGTCAAGGCGTTTTTGCTTACTGATATGTTATTGATATGTTCCCTGAATAAAAGAAGAAAACCTGAAGACGAACCGTCTTATCGTGTCATTCGGTATATATTTAAATCAAAATAGAATCGCTCGAATTTCAAATGTTGACGGAATATATTTTTTTGTATAGGCACAAGTTTATGGTGGATAGATTAAAAGTGTTTCCTCAAACACAAATGAAAGACGGCAAAGAAGAAATCACATCGCTTTTATTCGTTTATGTGGACGAAACAGACACAGCCGTCAATTACTTTACATTCAGCGAAATTAATGGCAAAGAGATCACAGTGAATCCTTCGATGAAGGTAAACTCAATATTCGATTAAATATAATCAATTCCGAAAAAATAATGTAATTATCTATTTTTTCAGATGTGGGACTTTTCGATCAACGAAGCTAAAGCAACTGTCGAAATGGCTCGTTTAATCCGTCAAGAACCCGATAAGCACCCCTTCGACTTGGAGACAGACTCCCTATCGGAAACTGATACCGATAAAAGGGTAAGGAATTAAAATTGATTTGGCAACATAATAAGCATAAACTGAACCGTTCTTGACTCACAGGATATGAGCCTTCCTGATAAAAATCGAAAAATATTACGCAAAGCTGCTCAGAGACGTGTCTATACCATGGCATTGGGAGCATCTGCTGCTCTTGGAATCCCTTACAACCTTGAAGGTTCTTAAATTTCAAATTCTTCATCGTACGACGTGCCAAGTTTTTATGTTTATAAAATCTTTCTATAGGTTCTCTTGCTGATAATAATTCTGTAGGGAATAGAGGTACTTTTAGAGGTGTTGCAAAAGGACGATCTCGCGACAGCTCCAGAGGCTCCAGACTATCTAGCCTTCAACAATCCTATAGGTAGTATTATTTGAAAAAGTTTATAAAAGAAGCGATCAATGGCTGATTTTGATTAAAAATTTTCAGTGGCTCTTATGATATGAACGAATCTAGAGATGGGCCTACTAAGTTGTTGGGTAGTGCTGACACTTCTATGGATCGTCAAACTATTTCGATGAGCAGTGAGGAGTGGTATAATTCTGTTAATCATTGCTTCGACAGCCTTGATTCTGATACTAATCAGAAGGTACTAAACTCAATTATGTATTCATCTACGAACACTATTAACCATATTTTATTATAAATGATTCAAATGGGATATTTATACTTAAACAATGTGAATATTTGTTATAGAATATAAGACCTAGAAGTCCATCTCAAAGACAACAGTTGCGTCCTAATTATGTTCAAGCTACTCCTAATACTCTGAGTGTACAAACTTTGCAATCCATGACATTGGGTCAAAGTATGCCTGATCTTGCCTCAGCTGAAATGAATTCGTCTGTCAATACGTAAGTCATCTTTTTACTGATATTAATTTCAACAAAATTTTTCATTGAAATCATATATCATAATGAAAAATGGTCATATATGGCTCCTTTTGATCATTTTTCAATTGTTTTCTTATTGCTGCATTCTGGACTTGGTTGGTTCCTATAGTGTGCCACTTCTTCAAGTAAGTCTAAACGTTCCAACAGAACCCAACAGGCAAATTTATCTTCGGGCGGGACCTCCAGCTGGAGCTCTTGGCCCTGATACTCGAGGCACCAGTTATCCACCTCCATGTCCACCTAGGTGACATAAGATCATACAATTGTCATAAAAAATTTCGGAAATGCATACATTGAATCGAATTTTCATTTAATTATGTAGTTGTAATTTTCTATTTGTTTATTAGAATAAATATGCTTTAATGTTTTCAGAGCATCTTTACGAAGAGGATATGCATTTTCTTCTACATTTAAAAATCCATTATTGAAAACTAAACATATTTCAAGAGATTGTAGTCCAGCTAATCTTCTTCAACCAAATCCCAAATTCGATAAGGTTTGTGTGAAAACATTTTTATTTTATAATATAATATATATTATTGGTTATCATTTTAAAAATATATTCATGTATTTTTAGTCTCCTGTAAAAGTTTCTTCTCTGAGCCCTGGCCATTTTGAGGGTACATCAGGAATGACTCCAACAGAAGCTATCAATCCACATTCAAAGGGTAATTATTTAACTTTGCCGTCTACGTAAGTATTTTTTTAATCAGTGGTTTCAATTTCATTATTAAATTTTACAATAAAAATTAAATATTGATTAATTTTTAAGATCCCAAATCAATATTGATGGTGGTAATAAATCTCAACATAATGATCCCGATATTGAGAAAGAAATTCCAAAAGACAAATAAAGGAAATATTTCATAAAATGATACACACATAAATTATTAATTAAATTAATTAATGACTACTTCTTAAGTCACAACAATTTATCTCGAAATTGACTTATTACGTTTATCAACCATTGTCAAATTATGAATGACTAATCAGTTTTTAAATCTCAAATGCTATATGTTTTCTCAAAACATAATCTTTTTATATGAAAACACTCAATTTATTATGAAAATAAAATTTCTCGTTCTCGATGTAATGTAATATTCAAATTATAAAAAGCTAAAATATTAAATCTGGTTTATCAAATCAATTCATAATATTTAATATACTCATACAAAATTGAAAATATAAATTGATTTTTTATTCAAAATTTGACATAGGTATATAAAACGTTTCCTGAAAATGACTGACTATTGACTATGACGACTATTTGACTTTCATGCACTATTCATGAATTGTTAAATAAAATATATACTGTTCACATAATTATGGTGAAAGTATATATTATTATTCATAAAATTTCACCAATATATTACACATACTTTTAGTATGCGCTCTTTGATTTTAATATTTAATTTATATGTATATTTCATTTATCAACTAGTATTGTGAATTT
Organism: Hydropsyche betteni; assembly: GCA_028571205.2. Classification (NCBI taxonomy): domain Eukaryota; kingdom Metazoa; phylum Arthropoda; class Insecta; order Trichoptera; family Hydropsychidae; genus Hydropsyche; species Hydropsyche betteni. The sequence continues at coordinate 1,290,084 of JAOXNN020000033.1, read as the reverse complement.
TTTGTCCATAATCACAATGTTTTATCAGTATTGTCAATTATTATTGTTCAAGTAAATTTATTAAGTTCGCACCAAATAAAATTCATTCCTTCAAACGGTTTAAATTTGAATTATGTTTTTCAAACTGTTAACTATTGAAAAATTTTACCCTAATTATTGAAATATATATTTTTGTACAATAATTGTATATAAGATAATAATATTTACTTTGAAAAACTATTGAAATTATTTGTTCAATTAAGCTATATATTATTATAACCCTAAATTTAAATTTCTACAACTTG
>JAOXNN020000033.1:1258471-1273246 GCA_028571205.2 Hydropsyche betteni | reverse complement strand
AAACAGTCAATATGGCGGGAATGAAATGATAACTGTCATTATTGTCAGTTTGTTTTTTTTTTGTCGTGTACTCATGTCAGTACAGTGCGAGGTAATGGGTTAATCAAAATCAATCTCGTCAGATCTATAACTAAAATCAAACGAAAAAACTACCATCAATGAGTTGATTCGTTAGTTTATTTATCTGAAACTATTTTAGAAGTGACCAGCGGTTAAAAATTCTCCGAATTTTGATGGTATCCACAAAGACCACTTCCTATAACGAGCATTATACGAGACGACGATGATTAATTAATATAATTTCCAGCAATATAAGTCCGGCAACTTTTCTGTAAGCCGGAACATAGATTATGTTACGTCCCCGTGGCACGTGCGCGGGCTTAATACGCTCACGTTTACGATTTCGATTTTGAATTTTCTCGGAATGTTAATTTCTAAATTATTCGCGTCGTTTTCCACGAGTTTTCGCACGTTGGCATTATCCCTTGGTCACAACGAACACACGACCGTTATTATTTTTAACTACACGTAATGGATATTTTCATCCATTACTTTTTATTGCGGCTCGCATGCACACGCCGTATATACGAAAATTACGGGACGAAATTGATATGCGCTCATTCGATTTTCCGTACATATAATTTAATAATTTCATTGTGTGCCTATTTCTTTTTATTTGATTTTTTCCGTGTGTGTTTGCGGATCCGCACTGAATTGGCTTTTGGAGTGTTATTGAAATTTTGTTTGATTACGTTCGGCATGTGCCGTGGAAATTTTCCGGGATGTTTTCCTTTTATTTAATAGGGAGTTTATTGAGTTGGAATGTTTATAATATGTAATTTTTTTATTGATTCGTTATTATATAATGCTAACCGATTTGATCGTGATCAAGGTATTAAAGTTTACGTGAAAATGTTCCATTTTCTTGAAAAAAATTATAAAAATACATAGGGCGCACTAAACAAATAATATAATAGAATCATTTAAGGTTTTATTTGGCCCAATAAAAGCATATAAAGCATACTTTTTCTCGAATAAGTATGATATTCGGGGACATTTTTCAGTTTCGAAACAGGTCGGTATTGGCTTCGAGGCTAGTACCAGCTAGAGACATCGCATAATAATGAGACTAGATTTCATACTTTAACCGAAACACACACACACACACACACACACACACACACACACACACACACACACATATATATATACATACAGTGAAATGTATTATATGTGAAGGAAGGTCGTGATTCTGATGTAGGCCGTATTTACGAATAGTGTTAAAAATTGAGTGTTATTGTTGAGGTGATTAGGTTTGATTGTATGGAAGTTATTATGATTGAATTGAAAATGAAAACGTAATTAGGTTGATTTAAATTTAGATTAAAGCTTTCATGTGAAGGACTATCGATGGAGCGAATTAATTTTTAATGTTTCGAACCTTTGATATTTTATATAAAAAATCTATAAAAGAACGTAATCGAAGACGTACATAATATATGTTTATACACAAAAACATAAGATACAAAAACCCCAAACAAGGTCTCAATAACCCTTATGTATCGAAATTATTAATATTCAATATTCAACGTAACATTTTCCGGAACATACTCTTTCATTTCGAACACGTCCGTACCTCAAGTGGGTGGAGGTATCAAATTTTTCCATCCGCTTGCCAGGTATTAAACGAAGGGAGTTTTTCCATGGGAAAACATACATATTATAATAAGTCCAAAACTATCGAACGAAGGTCTAAAATATTTTCATATGGTGTGCAAAAGACCTCGGGGCAAAAGGATTTCCCGCGGGCGAGTGGTATTTTTTCGATTTTTCTACGGAGCGAGTTTTCCAAGTCTACGGGGTGGACAAAGCTCGGAAAATGGGTTATGGTGTTTCACCATGGGATTTTTTACGAGCGACCCATAAAGCCTGGAAGAGAGATTCCGAGAGAGCGTCCGTCCGAACACTTATCTATCGGCCTTTCCATACACGCTTTTTTCACCATATTTTTTTTGGTGTCGTACATTGTTGCACATTTACACGCATTCTGAATTTATGGGTTTTTTCCGCTCGCAGGTATATCGTGGAATTGTGTGAGAATAAAACGAATGTTAAATTTTGATGAGTTTTTCTCGGGACGGTCGAATTTTAATTTTATTTGATTTAGTTTGTTATTGAAATGATTAAATATAATATAAAGAGGTGCCGAAATCGAATGAGAGTTTGGATACATGTGATATAGTTGTATTATGTTTTTTATCATGTTTATATACTAATTTTTTTAATGTTTAATTGATAAATACTGTGATTGTGATATAATATTATGGAGTCCACACATATTTTTTCAATGAAGAATTATGAGGAATGTAAAGTTTTTTTTTGAAGAGGAAAAATAATACTCTTGTGAGTGAATGATTTTAATAAGAATAATTAGTTATGGAACACAAAAATGCCTCCACAAATATTTTCATAGGTACAAAACATAACATTTTTTTTTTTTTTTTTTCATAATTTCCCATTAGCCTGATTTGATTTTATAAGAATTTTCATGTTCTTATGAACAAAATAAAAATTGAAAGAAAAAAAAACAGGTATTGAATATTAAAATAAAAACAGAAAAGATTATAGTATAAAATATATTAAGTCTAACGAAAATTATTTAAAAGGTGATTAAAGCCCAAAACGTTTCATTGAAAATACAATTTCGGAAAGGAAACTCCGATTATTTTTAAGCCCTTTCACACACATTTGAATCAAAAATTAATTTATACATTTCCCGGAATTGAATAAACACATCATTTAACCAACCATAGTATGAAACAAACCCTTTTGATTTTGAAAAGAACCTCGAGTGCGCGAAAATAATGTTTTTGTAACAAACGTGCGAGGAATGCGAATCATTATCACTCACACATCACAATCGCAACAAACTCACCGCCATATATATTATGAATAATAGAGAAAATTTTCATAGTGGGCACACTTTCTTATAAAACACACAAACACACGTCCGACGCGAGCATTTTTCTATCCACGTATCGAAAAATATCGCTTTCGGATACCGCGCTTTGTTCGACGTATAAATAAATATTATATATAATATAAGGAGGGGAAAACGCAGAAAAAAACTCTGCCGAAGCGATGGTTCGTATAAAATCGAACTGTTTTACGATATTGTCAAAAGTCACGCGATTTCCAAAGCCCTGTGCAGGGGCAACATGTGGTACGTTACAGTCTCATTTGTGGACGTGTATCAATGGTGGTTTTATGTTTAATGAGAGTTTCTCTTTATGTACTGCTGGCTTTGTGTCTTTGTGAAATGCTGTATTATTTTGTTTTGAATTTTAAAATCGCGCTTCTGTTCTGTGAATAGGCGACACTAAAATTTTTACGGCTTTATGTAATTTATACGGGATCGTTATGAACGAGTTTCGTGAGGTGGAAAGGAGTATCTTTGTTCATGGTCGTAATAATGCAAAAAAATCGATAATTTTCGAGTTTGTTTAAATAATTAAAATTTTCAATTATGAATGTTTGCGAATGATAAGATTTCAAAATTTAATTATATATATACATATGTATATATTTAAATCTACTTATTTATAATTTGTAAATTTGTAAGTAAACCTGAATGGAATGGTTTCGATATTCAAAACATGAAGAGTACCTTAGAAAACAAAGAAAATATTTATAGCATACGTTTGATTTAATATATGATGTATAAATAACAAAATTATTTATGAGAATTTGATTTGCCTCGATATTTTGAAAATTATATTCTCTTCAATTTCAAAATAGTAACATGAAAGTTTCGTTGAAAAATATACGATACTTGAAGAAAAAATTGAACAGATAAAAATAATTTATAAGCGTTGACAGGCGAAATAATGATTTTTGCGATTATGGATAAACTCAAAAAATTTCACGATACAAAATTTTTTTCTATAATATAATACATGGTAATAATATCTTACAAAGGTTGATTACTGAAATGATTTGTTTGTCAACGATTTGTTTTTATATTTATTTATCAAACACAATATAAACCAGTGTTTTCTAACGTGGGGCATACGCCTAATTTGCAATTTGAATGTTTTGGGGGGGGCAACGTGCAAATCATTAATATAATATAATTGTTTTTTGTAGAAATATTTAAAAACTAAAGAATAAAAAGCAACTGTAAAGAAAATTGTTAGTTTTATGGAGATATAGTTTGATTGAGTAATTGATTGATTGAATATATGTGGATTTTTTATGTGGGGCATGGTACAAATGAGGTTAGGAAACACTAATGGTAATTAACAAGATTAAGTACATTAATGATTTTTATAAATAAGTAGAGTATTCTATATTATAATAATATTTGATAGAGAAAAACAAAAGGCGGCCTTGCTTTGCCTTGTTAGAAAATCGACAGAAAACTTTGATATTCAAAACCTTGAAACAAAGGTACTCAACGCGTCCTTGTAACGTTTTTTTTTTAAATTTATATAAACAGATAATATTATAATTAAAGCAGAAAAATGCTCGTCCGTTTTTCCGAAAGTACTTGCAACCTTCACTCCTTTTTTTAGTGTTTTCACAGAAGAGTAGTTGAGAGCCCATGTTTCGAGGGTTGAGGGTTCACGAGCTAAGCATAGCACCTGTAAGGTCATTAATATAATAGAAATTCCCCGGCTCGAGTTTGTTACCCACCTGGGAAATATTGCTTTGCTCCTGGACGAGTACCCTTTCATCAGTCAATATAAACAAAACGCGAAAGCGTAAATTTGAAATTCGCATATATATTGTTTATCGCTTTTTATGCGTGTGATAATTCACTATGGTGAAATAAGTTGTTTTTTATGAGGGCACTGAAAAGCCGGACGATTGTGGATACGAATTGCGTAAAAGTCTATTGTCTGTGTGCGATACCTTTGTATGTTTTTACTGTGAGGAGTGAAATGTGAAAGAAAAGAAAAGAAAAAGTGCGTATTAATTATTATTACGCTTCAGGTCTGCTAGGAAATGCTCATTTCGTAAAAAAAAAATTGAATTGATTTTTCTTGAGCGTTTGAAAGCCTTATATTTAAAGAATGGCTTCTTCAGATTAATTTTCGATCGCATTGATCACCGAAAGATTCGTCTCTTTTTCGTTCTTTTGATTTTATTTCTATTCAGATTGAAATTTATATACTTTATATAGAAAAAAATTTTTCGTGAATGGATGCTTTTTATTTTATATTTGAAATAAATTCAATTACGCAATGAAAGAAATAATTTCAACAAAATTTCACTTAAATTAAGCACTTGACGATTTGAAAAGCTGAAAAATATGATAAAATAAATCGAAAAAAAAACTTATATAAAAATTGTACAATACAATATAATTTTTCAATATGTAATAATTCCTACGCACGTCAAACGCGAAAGAATTATAATGGAAAATTCTTTGTACTTTTGAAAATATTACACCTTGGCACATAAAAGTCGATAAACTATAATAAGTGTCAGTCCATGAAATAATCCAGTAGCTTTTCCGAACAAAGAATTCGCCATAAATGAAGAATACGTTTTGGAGTATCTTGAATTGTGACTATAAAACATTACGCATAATAATTATAATCGTAAGTATTTCTTTATTAACATGCTTGAAAATATCAATAAGTTTCAAATATGATCGAAATCTAATTTTAGTAAATCGAGTTTGATAAGTTATTTGAATGTTGATCAAAGTTATGTAAAAATAAAATATCAACTTAATTTCGATGCTAGTGACGTTTAAAAAAAAACGCAAATCTAAAATTGAAATCTAGCATTTTAATGGAAAATATTTCGTCATTTAGGCAGAAAATTAAATTTTGTGTATAATGATTTATTTTGAAATAAAATCGTAACCAAGTTCCTGTCGCTATTATTTAGTGACGTTAAATATTATTTTGTAAATAAAGGTCAACACAATCAAAATTAATTAAAAATGAAAAGTGATTAAACACGTTTGAAGCGATTTTGCGATCAACTGATTGAAAGATAATATTTCACGTTTTCAATTAATAGATTTTGGTATCGATTTTCACACAATCCATGTCAATACAAATTCGAAAATTTATCAAGACACAATCAAAAGCTTTCATAAACATAATTGTTTTAAAATAAAACTTTTCCATGTAGCAACGAAAATGAAGAATCGAACTCCATCATGCACATGCTAATTAAATTGATTGAATACAGATTAACCCTTTCGATCCTCTACAGGTATCAAAATTGAGAGACCTCATCCTTCCAAGAACACGTCATTATACGGGTTCATAATCTGCTCGTTAAATCTAATTTATTAATTTGGGTATTGAACTTTAACATTATACAAACCCACTCGAACATATTGTAAACAAACGAGAAACGTATCACGCGACGTGAAAAGCACGAAATTTTCCAGGTTTTATTTAGATTCGTTTTTTTTTTCACTGTTCGAAAGTTATTTATTCCATTCGGAAAAGGATGTGTACTATTTTAGCGTTTCGCGAGCAGTTCGATTGTTTGTGTGCAAGTTCGATGAACGAGTGCATTGTGTTGACAGCCTTTTGCCTCCTTCAGTTGGGATTCATAATTTAAAATGGAACTTTAAATGCAAACTTTCGCCTCGTAGATTCTATTATATTATAGTTCGGTCTTGGTAAGATATAAGAAAAAAAAATTGAAAATCCATTTATGCATTTTTCTAGAAGACAAACTTGACTTCGATCTAAAAAATACTGTTTATAATATAATATAAAAGCACTGCAATTTATTTCTTTTTAAAATTTTATTCTAATAAGTCACTTATATTTTTTTAGTTATAGAACTTTAAATATTTTGATAATACGATAGTAATTTTATTTTCTTTGCATAGCAAGGGCAGAATTTTGAGTACTCAGAACAACAAACAAACCACTTTTTATTGAAATCACGTTTTTTATGTTAAATCCTAACATAATCGATCCTACGACGAAATAAAAGGAACAAAAAAGTATGTAGTCTGGGTTTGACCCACTTCCTATATTCTCCGAAGTGGATAATTTCACAGACCGAGTTCTTCCCGAGTGTATTTGCTTTCGGAATTGAAAACGTTGCTTCTTCGGGGCGAAATCGTTTGCACTTACTTCTTTCACATTGTTTTATTTTTTTAATCGATCCGAGCAAAGTTTGTTCAATCCGAAGTGTGGCCCGTTTTACACCACCATAGTGATTGCGGTTTGAATAATTCAACAAATTTAGCATTTTTGCTTCTCTTCGGTGTGTGTACGAATATGTTTTGTAGTGAAGTTTTACTCGTGCGTGCACATGGGTACTTTGCCCCTGAAAAGTACAGAAAAAATGGTCTATGGCACATGTGAGCTTTGTACTATCTTAATAGGTGTTCTGGATAAAAAAATGCTAATAAAATATTATATAACACTAAAAAAATCGTGTTTTTTTTTCAATAACTATAGTGCTGTTATGTAAACTAATTTATTAGCTTCAGGTTTTAATTATTTTGAAAATAAAATTAACATTGTATTTAATGAATGTATGGCATGCTAATAATATTATATAATAATAAAAATTATTTGTAAGCTCTTAAAAATATATATATTGAATAAAAACGCGAAAAAACCAAATTCTGCGACACCTGTAAAACTCGCAAGCAAACACTACATCTCTAATACTTTTTTATTTATATTTCAAACGGATACGTGCGTAGGAAGCCCAAACACTTTTCCAGCCCTTTGTTTCACTTCTTACATATTACATTATATAATATATTATTGCATGCACATACGAGGACATATGTAAAAGTATACGTGGAGAGTTTTTATACTACACTTCGGCCACGCGGTAAATAAATATGTCGCGCGTTCATAGTGTAGAAATCGTGACCGCACACGCGAACGACCCGTAACTAATGCAAGTGTTTTCCATTTGGGATATTGCGGAAAAGCCCGCGGGAAAATTCCGCGGAAAACTCGCGGGAAAACGCCGACGCCTATTAGACACGTCTCTGGCGAGTTTTCCTTTCGTGCTCGCCTGGAGTTTCCTTTATATCGCACGTGAACTGTACGCAGCCTCGAAATAATACAAAGCGATCGTTTTTCAGCGTTGAGCTCATACGGAAAAATTTGATTGTATTATTATTTCAAATTTGTTTGTGTACGCCTCGACGGTAAGTGCTTTGAATATTGATTTTCGAAAGTATCCAATTACAAAGTGGGGAAATCGCGACAAGCTTCCCCTCGCGGTTTTGTCTCCCGCAATTTTAACCGTTTAACTCCCGAAACGGACTCTCGGTGGTATAGGGGCAAATGAGGGAGGTTGCAAATTTCGGGCACTGATAAGGGAACCGACCGTGTTTGATTTCCTGAAACGGGGCTGAAGTTAAGCGAAACGGAGGCGTTTGCTTTTCAGACGAGAGATAAGCCTTTGAGTGTATGTAATGCGTCCCATCTTTTTTTGGGGGTACAAAAATTCGTTGGCAAAAGGTTTAACCGCATTACAGTTTAGTGGAATCGCACAATCGCCCTTTTTTTAGAAAAATATTGAAGGTATAAAGATATCGCAAAATAATCAGAATCCCGATTTTATAAATCATATATTTTAATAAAAAAATGTGTTTAATGGAATCTATAGAATAATTTTTATTCATAGTAAAAACGCTCCAAATTTTCACATAAGCACCCGAAGGAGAAAAAAGCATCATTTTTAAACTTTCATCGACCCTATTTAATTTTTATAGTACTAGCATGTGAATAACGAGCCGCATCTCGTTACGTTCCCGAAAAGCACACACTTGAACTTTTCGGGCACACTTTGAATTGTTAAAGCTCTACCCGACGGGCGAACGGGGGGGCCAATAATTGAATTTTTTAAACGCACGTACGCCTCCGGTATACGTACGTATGTACAGGGTGTGTGGGAAAGTGTAATAGATTGTTTGGCGAAGGAATTTCACCCGGGGAAAGGAAGTTAAAAGTTAGTTTTTGGCGCGTTCGTGTGCTTTAATCGGTTTATGTGATAGAAAATTGAGTTTTTTTTTTAATATATATGTAATATAAAGATTATTTTTAATTATAGCAACGATTTTAAGTACTATTTATAGGGCTTATTTAAATAAAATTTTAACGATTCAAATCTCATTGCGAAGTCCGTATTTATTAATTATTCGATACTGGAATTTATCATGAGCCGATTTCGTCGTTCAATGTGATCATGACGAATTCGAAAAATAGCCCCGAAACGAACGTCCACAATGCGATTTTCAATTAAAACAACAAACAGATTTCGAACGAACGACAACATTCATTACGCAATCCTTACATTACACGACCGAAACGGAATACACCCGAAAATTTTATTCGATCGCGAAAATTTCCGAACGAAGAGAATCCTCAGCGGCGGGCAATCCGATACGGCAACCTTTTTAAAAGAATCGCACGTATAAAAAATACGCCGAATATATAAAAAAAGCCCGTAATATATACGAGGAACGACCCGAGGCGGCAACGTTCGACCATAAGTCGTCTATTTTTTCATACATATTACATAATGTATACGAAACAACCGCATTTGTAATATAAAATATAAAGCGCACACGTACACATTCGGGGCCGTGGGTGTGCGTAACTTCGATTTTCTCGCACTTTGTTTAATGTCGGCAACTTTCTTGAATTGCCTCATATATATTCCAAGAGAACGCTCTCACTGTTCGCGCACGCTCTCGCTATCTATTTTACAATGCGTACAGGGTGGCACAATAATATTGCGCGCATAATACAGCGCAATATTGTGCGTATGCGCGAGGTGATAGTGGGGCTTGCGGGAGATCGGCTCGTGTCGGATTCTGAAACGGGCTGAAATTTCAGCGGGGCGTTTTGTGCTTTTTAAATGGGGCTGAAAATAGTTTCGGGTGGCGAAACGGGGGAGGTTCGAAAATAGATAATGGGGAGGGCGTTTCTTGTGAGGTTTTAGTTTATGATGATTCGGACGGGTTTTGTCTGATAATGTTTTTGTAGTTACGGATTTAATTTATTGATATCGTTTTTATATTATCCATTACTAGATAAGGTTTTTTTTCTGTAATTGGAGGATTATATATATATTTTTTTTATATTTTGAATATTTGATGTATTTTGTGGGAGATAATTTTGAAAAATGATATTTTTGAAAATATTCACTCTTTTTGAAGCTAAGCGACATGTAACATGAGCAAAAGAATATTGTGAATTTGTGCGGATCTTTTTTAAACCATTTTTCTAGCAGAATACCTTGCTGTACCTTGGTATACTTTCAATATTTAATTCTTCGAAAGTTTCCACTCCTTATCAACAAAAAAATATATAATATAATGCCAAAACTTTCGATGTTATTGGAAAGTTATCCTACAATGGACGTTATATAAATTTGAATTTTAAATTTTATAAAATTCAAACCATCTCCTATAAGCGCCCAGCGAGTTATTACAACGAAAAATACCGTTATACAATTCGATAAAATTTCAACACGTTCCATTTTAATCTCATCGACGGAAAAACCTCAAACCCATCGCCAAGTCCCCGCAAGAAATAAAACTCGGCAAACAATACACACCGATCCGATTCGCAAACAGCGGACGGCAACAAAGCGAAAAACACAAAAATAAAAAGATCGCCATTACGCAGGCTTTGCATAGTACACGCACGACGCCGAAATCCGCCTTTAATCATCCCTTATCGAGAGCCCCCGACAATAAGGGACGAGCCCTTAATGAATATAAACCCGAAGCCGATGGCACACATGTCCTCATTGTGCTCACACACACACACATACACACACACACACACACACACACACACACACACACACACACACACACACACACATGCACCTTTCAGATATAATAGTACAAAGGGTCGGCAATTCAACGGTGCTCGATAAGTATGCCCTGACCTATTCTGCGAATCGATTCCCATCAAACTTTGCCGAATTCGTGGACGTAAACGCGGATCCAATTTTGAGACGATCTGTGTTATTCTCAGTTATGCGTGATTGTTCTGATGTGTGGTGTAAGTGAAAAATCTATATAAATATAATATTATATATATAATATATAATCTGTAAATTGATATCACTCATTTTCAGAACACGATAAAAAAAACTTTTTCACGGAAACAATTGCTACGGACAAAAAAATGACTCCAGAGACGTCAAACCAGTACCGAAGGTAGATCACATGTTCCCCTTCTGCCTCTCCAAGCCCAGCGCCTCCAACGTTGCCAGTCTCATTACTTAATTTACACAGTAGTATGTCACAGTTCATGCCCGAACTTTTGTATGTTTGCGTCCATACTATTATAGTTTGGGTGTACACAAACTATCGATTTTAGTTCGAATGTCAACTGTCAAATTTTACCTACACATGATTGCATTTAAACTAAAAAAATAAGTCGAAAGCATCATGCTTGGATTAGGTTGGGTTAGCGTTTAAGCTTGAATTGTGAAAACGTGTTCAAAAAAAATTCTCGAAGTTCAAACTGACACGACGGGCTACTACAAGCGTATTTCTCGATCATTAGTTTACAAACCGATTTCCACCTTATTGATATTTAGCATAAGAGCATTATTTGAGTGCAAACAGCCAAATTGTTGTACTACCCGAACAATTGGACTAGAGTTTGTTTCATGCACAAACGAAGTGGACACTCTAACTGTAGCAAATATGAAAATGGACGTTTTTATATTTGTTTGACGGTGTTTCACTCCAACGCCGTTCGACCAATCTCCATAAAAATTGTCATGTATATATCTTTTTGTCGAGAAGGTTTTTTTATCATTAAAATAGAGTGATCATATTTCCCAGAACCCAAAACGAGACGGTCAGCAAAAAAATGAGAAAACAGTATAAAAAATAATCGGTTTTTCTTTGAACCGCCTTATTTCGGAACCTTATAAAAAAAATCGTGTAAAAAGAACGTTTGGTTGTATTAAAGAAAATTTTGAATAAAGAATATTTAAAATAGTTTATCATTTCATATATATATATATATAATATAATACACAATAGAATTGGTAGTATAGTATTTAAGAAACATAATAATGACATAATCAATTTGAGATTAATTTGTGGTGAAATACAAAGTAAAAAGTGCTTAATTATAAATAAATTAATATAATTGAAGTCGCTTAAATAACAAAAAAAGAAAACACCGCAGCAACGCTCAACGCAAACCCTTTTTTTCCGGCATTGAAACACAAGAAGAAAACCGAGCGGTCGGATTTCCCACTCTGTATAAATATTTATTTTGTGCACGGTTAATTATGATTATTATCCTGCGATCTCGCCGAAACACAAAAAAGGAAGAAGATATCCACGAACGGGACCATTCTACGTCGAATGAATTATGTATACAATGTGTTTTGTTTTCCCTTAACTCGGGGTAAACACTCCGAAGAGAAAAAAAAGAGAAAACCCCGTTCCGGCAGCAAAAACCCCGATATTAATGACAACACACCTAATGAATATAAGTGTAATGCTCCGGAAAATCTCTGTCGTAATTGTTGTATTACTTTCCACTGCCGGTTTTTTTCGGTCTCCAACTTTTCGAAGAAAAACCGGGAAAAGGGGAAGAGCAGTCTAAGCAACAGGCTGTCCGAACGTTTGAATTTTTCATGTGTGAACTGTGTATTTTTCGCGTGTGTGTTTATCAAAATGGGATATCTAAGTTTTGCATTTTCAATTCGAATTCAATTCTGTCGTCTGTGTGTGGAGGGGTGAAACTTGAAACTATTTTATTTATAGTTGTAGAGTGGTGGAAAATATAACGGTATTTTTCAATTTTATCGAAATGTATGCGCGTTTGTTTGAATAGAAAGAATCATAAACGTAATGAAAAAATGTAAATTTTAAGGCGTGGGATAAAAACTGTATGAATTATTTCCAGTTTTTTTTATGTGAACCAAATGTGAACATTATTTATGTTTATTTCATAAAAATTTGAATATAATATGATCAAAGAATTAGAAATTTAGATACAAACATTTTCACGAAAAAAAAATTACATTACGAATTTATAAATTGAAAACAAAATAATTCGTACGAAAAAAATGTTAACTTGCTTATCATGTTGAAACTATTTCAATATTTTATGCAAATATTCAAAAAGTTAATCGAGTGAGACTGAAATACTTTCTGTTATCTTATCAAGAAAAATTGAATGAAAAACGTTTGAAATTCTTTCACATGGGTAGCGTTTTATCAATTGAATTTATATTTCAAATTGAAGTGACGAATAAAAAAAATATCAAAGCATTTTCGAGTTTGATCAAATTCGAAAATCAACAGTTTTTGAAAAGTCACCGTTTCATTTTTTATCGTGGTGCCTACAAACAAAAGGTTTTTTCAACAAAGCAAAAGATAACATCTTGATTTAATTGTCAAAATGAAACGTTTCATTTGAAGTTCGAACGTCGAACGAATATAAATCAATAAATATAATATTTTTTGCCTGTAACGTTTTAGTTTAGAGTCTTTAAGGTCATGAAACTTGTTTTTTTTTAAATGGATTTTTTTTCCGAATTTCAACAATTCTAAAAATTTAATTATTATAACTGTAGCAAACGTAGGTATTTCTTAAATTAACAACAGAGATCATTTCTGAACCTCGGTCATTACTCGAATCCATATACAATTGAAATCAATTTTATTTTTATTGAAATTTTCTATTTTAATACAATAATTTGAATGAGTACATATTTTTTCGAAATGTATTGATCATAGGTGACGACCGATCGAGATTTAGTAAAATTATATATTTTTTCGGTTACAAGTCGAAGAATACCTAAACTGATTATATAAAATTCGATTAAAAGGCTACTTTTTTAATTTGACTATTTGCGTGTATAAAGAACAAAACTTTTTGAAATATTATATAATTCATAAAAACAATAGTAAAATATACCTAAAACACTTTTACAAGTTTTTTTACACTGTTTCAAAATAACATGGTTGAAAGATTTTTTTTTTGTTTTAACACTGTTATTTTTTTTCATTTTAGCAACGTATATAAAAAAAAGTATTACTATGTCGCAATGGTAAGATTAAGTGTAGTCCAGTATACAATTACAATATAATTATTAAACAAAAAATTTCGATGTCTTTTATGTTTTCGTATAGTGAAATTTCATCTCATCACACATTTTTTATAAAGTATATTTGAATGGAACTTCCATCCAAATATACTGATGGAATTCATTTTCAATTTTTATATGGTTACTATACACGGTATGTTACAGAATATATCTCCGTATAAAAAGAGTATCGGGTGTACATAAAAGAATCGAAACACCCTTATATTCACATTCAAAAACAACGAAAAAGGATACATTTTCGCATCACCCACTTTATGCGAACGGCAAAATTCAACATTCAACTATATAATTTAAAAAAAAAGTATTTTTTCCAACAAACCAAACAAATTCGACAATTTTCGTCCCGCCCACAAACACCACCCATTTGAGGGGCTCGGCAGTAAATAGTGCTAAGCGCCAAAATTATGAAATTGAGTTTCTTTTGTTTAATGCAAAAATTAGTACTTTTACTACAAAAATCCCCTATATATAATAGCGGATTTCTGCGTGTCTTTCTGTGTGTCTGTTCGATGACGTTCGCGATTTTAAAACGACGCGTCGATACGGTTATTTTTTTGCGTCTATAAAATTTTTCTTCATACGTATATGGTCTTTATGCGTATACACTTAACGTTTATAATATCATGCTTATGAAAGCGTCTCTATTGACTTATGCAATAC
>JAOXNN020000033.1:1242660-1258371 GCA_028571205.2 Hydropsyche betteni | reverse complement strand
CGCACTAGCGCGGGACCGGTCCCAGAACATCGGCTCAAATTTACGCACTAGCGCGGGACCGGTCCTTATAGTGTTAAAATTAGAATCACTCAGTTGTGGTTTTTATATTTTAGATATAATTTTAAAGATTTTTTTAATAAGAATTTATAAAAATAAAACAATATTAAAATTCGATAAAAAAAATACGCGACAACATATAGATCGGTCTTATAATTATCATAAATTGCAAATATTGTCATTTAATTTCAATGACTGGTTGGAATCGATATCAACTATCGATATGTTAGATTTTAATAAGTTTGAAAATGTATCATTATGCGTCAGAAATAAAAATATAAATTCCCTTGAAACAAAAATAAAATCGTATTTGAATATCTAATCGTTCGCTGTATAATGCAGCAGTGCGACAATTAAAACAATTCTTTCCAAAGAAATTTTTTATGGCCATACAACAATCAGAATGCAGTAGTTCTATATATAAAAAAAAAACCAAGAAACACTCGCACAAAAATAATTTTAATTCACGAATCATACATACTTTTGAACTTTAAACACTCATGTCACAGATCGATCCAATTTAACAATGTCGCACGCGACCACTTTCCACCACGACATAATCGTTCCGACATCGATTTTCATACCTCGAATTATAAAATTGTCGCACAGAACAACCAGAACACGATCGAAAACATCGAAATTTCGATTTCCACGAACCCGTGGGCGTAACGGGGCGGACCGATCGATCATTCCCGTTGCACGACGAGCACTGTTACGCAACCACAATTAATTACAGCGAACGTCCGAAGAGAAAGCGTGTAAAAAATATATATATCGGCCTTTGTTGCTAATACACATATTGTTCTCGTCGATCACGATCGAGTCGTATTCGTGTTAAGTGCGCAACGCCGTTGCGCAAACTCCGAAAAAACGAAAGCCCATCGATCGAGATCTGCGATCGACCGACGAACGGCCTTGCTCCTTCTGTAATTCATTCCAGTTTTTTCGGCAAATATTTGGCTGTGTTTTGACCTTGGTGTTGTGCTCAGCTTCCGCTCATCTGATGGTGTTTCGAAACGTGCGCTTTTGTTGTCCGTCGCATGCTAATTGTGCCACAGAAGAGTTAACGTGACCTTTGGCGGTCGAATGTGTGGTTCGTCGTTGTTTTCAGTGGCGAATAAAGCATGGTGGCAAATTTTGAAGGGCGACAAAATAAATGTATTCGATTGAAAAATTAACAAGAGTGTTTGTGTTTAAGAACTAAATCTATGGCGTCAAAGTAAATTCTATGGTAAATTCGTAAATTATTGCTGGTACCCAACTAATATACTGGTATAGAGTGGGGCACATTTAACAGACGGGATTTTGGGCTTCCCTTTGGTATGAAAATATAAAAAAATGTGTTATTATGCCACAATCTCCTATGTATAATAGCGAATTTCTGTGTGTGTATCCATTTGTCCGTCTGTTCGATGACACTCGCGACTTTAAAACGACGCATCGATACTATTATTTTTTTGCGTCTATAAAATTATTGAAAATTATTCTAATAATAATGGTCATTATACGTATACACTTAACGTCTATAATATTATGTTTATGAAGCGTCTCTATTGACTTATGCAAAACGTTGATTATTACGCAGTGGGAAAAATATTTGAATCCCCTATACATGTATATAATCACTGATGACAGATGTCTGTGTTTGTTTGTGAGGCTCTCGACTTATCGTTCCAATTTAGCCTGTATGCTGTTCAAATATAACGGCTATAATCGCTGCACGAGAACGGCTTTAACGCGAGCTCCGAATTTAGTCTTTACGGTCATTATAATAACGGCTATAATCTTATCCTATATAATCTTTTATTCTGGAGACATTTTGCAAGACCACGGTTATAAAATATGTTTGCATATATTCAATTTTTGTTTTATTACTTCACGCAACAGCATGGTTATAAAATAATTTTGCATAAATATATTCAATTTTATTTTATTACGTAATAGTATGATTATCAACAGTCGATGTTATTAACATCGGACCTATATATTAGTAAATGAATAATTCCAGATTCTCTCAAAACATGACAGTACTATGTTGAGTCACTCCTAATTTCATTTGCATATAAACGCATGTAAACTGTTTTATATCTCCAAAAGCGACAAACGTCGCTTAGCATTATTTACTACCGAGCCCCTCTTTTCGAACCAGCCGACTTCCAGCGACTCCTATCTCGACACGCGTCACACAACAAAAAAACCCATTCATGCGATACAACGAGTTCCGAAACGAAATCGGCGTTTCATAATGAAGCGGTCTGCGGAACGACTTTCAGCCGTGATTGCTTTCAGGCCCGAGAAGGCAAATTTTCATCAAAGTTTCGCCGTGTCTTTACCCGTTGCGGCGCACGGAACTTGCGAAACGGGCACGCACACTGGAAAGTTCCCACACTCGTGCAAGGAGGTGCATCCTGCCCCTTTCGCGAATGCAGCTAATATTCTGGCTCGTAAATAATGTCGGGAGCGGTGTAAGAGTGAGTTTTATCACGGGGGGGAGGAGTAAAGGATGGCCGCGAAGGGTTCGTCCTTTGGAGGGTGTTGTTGGGGGACGGGGTCGTTTCGTCTTGTCGGCTGGAATTTTCGGATGGGGTTGACGATTTTCGAGGACGAAGGGGAGTTTTGATGTTGTGCTATGGAGTTTTTTCGATTTTGTGGAGATAATGGGTTAGTTGCGATTTGAATATTTAATTAATTTTGTGTTTGTGTTTAGGTTTATGATTTTGAATACTGGCGCGAATGTGAGGAAAACGTTGGGTTGGTTGTAATGAAATTGATGCGATTGAATCAATTTAATGAAAATTAAGAAAATTATTATGGTGATTTCTGAAATTAATAACATATTCAAAATTCAAAAATTTTTTAAAAAAATATATAATTTATTTGATTAATGTATATTCATGTATATACTGGTGGCTACAGAAAAAACTGAATGGTTTGGAAAAATCATAATCTATGACATTCATTTTCAATCTTTTATTTTTTTGCAGATTACAGAGTATAATTTCGAAACTAAAATTCTATTATATGTATGACGTCTAGCGTCAATTAAAAATAATTGAGTTTTTCTATTCCAGTGAAATACATATCAATTATTCAGAAAAAGCATTGGCAATATTTTACGACTTTTAATGATTGATCATTCACTCGAATAGAAAAATCCAATTAATTTTTATTAGTTTATGGACATCATACTTAATCATTTTAATCTCTAAGGGCTTCTATATTACCTATACAGAAAAATAATTGAAAAAGTTTGAAAACGAACAAATTTTGACTTTTCCAAACACTTAACTCTTTCAGCGACCCTGTAGAAATTTTTTAATTCACGTTCCATTTTATTTCATAGTTCGATCATCATATTAAAAAAAATATATAATCATTATATTTAATTGAAAAAAACGAACTCGAACAATCGATCGAAACATACATAGAGACACATTTCGAAAATTTCACTCGTACAAATAGTGCAATTTTTCAGATCGGATCGATCCTTCCGCCATCCCCCATTTCCGCAGACCGTCATCCGTTTTTCCGGAAACGGATACCTAACCACCCACCACTTATTCATAAGGAGGGCCAAGTCGGCGACGAGCTTAGGGTCAACACCGAATATATTTCCTCGACAGGGCAAAGGCAGCAATAAAGATAACAAATCGCCGAGTCACGAGTACGTCTTTGCGCTCGCAACAATGTCCCGTACCTGTTGACTGATGGCCCGTCTAATTGTTCGATGTCACTTTGACAAAGTGTGGCATCAACGAACGAATCGATCTTCGAATAACGCTGTGGTGTTTTTATGAAGGGAATTGATTTGATATTTTGAGGTGGTTTTGTTCTAAAGTCTCTTTTTGTGCGGGGACTAGTGGATAGTACCCGGCGTTGCTCGGGACTTCAATTTCATATAAAATTATTTTTTTAAATTTAGATTCATTAAAATAAAAGCATAAAGCAGGTCGCGTATTGTCACAATCGTATGCCAGTCACTTTTTATATAGGGGCGCAACATTTTTTTGTAGACTGTCCCGTTTTAGGTTCTGGGAAATATGGCCACCCTATTTTAATGATGCTAAACCTTTTCGTCAAAAAAATACATATACATGCCAATTTTTATGGTGATCAGTTGAACGGTTTTCGGTTGATCCATTTTCATATATACGGGGATAAGTTTTAAAGAATTATTGTGTAAAAAAAGTATGGTGAGTATATAAAAAGATTCGATAAATATACGCCCAAACCTCTTTTTAAATAGGGGGTATCCCCTGTATGTATGCAACGTATGTTTCGAATACTAAAGTGTAAAAAAATGTATGATGACCGTATAAAAATTGGATATAATACATAGGTTCCATCAGTATATTTGGATGAAACTTTCCCCTTAATATATTTTGTAGAAAATATATAATGTGGAAAAATTTCTCCATGAAAAATCATCGAAAAATATCGAAATTTTTATTTAACAAGTATAATTGTATATTTTTTTTGCAATTAATCTTAACATTGCAGCATAATAATACATATTTTTAATTTTTTCAGATGCATTTGAAACAAGCAGTTAACACGTAAAAATTTCCAAAAAAGAAAATTTAAATTGAAGAACCGTAACCCTCTATAACTTGGAATGTATCTCGATGTTATAGGGAAATTTACTGTAGTTGTCTGTACCTAATCTTAACACATAATTATACATATTTTATTTATTTCCATACCGTGTTAAAGTGAAAAAAATCTAGAAAAAAATAATCCATTCTTATACATTGAACCGTGTTATTTTGGAACCGTGTAAAAAAACATGTAAAAAGAAGATTGGACATATTTAATTGAAAATGTGTAATATCATGAAAATCCACCATGTAAAATCATCAAAACACACCGTAAGTTTTAATTTTATACTCGCCTGGTCCAGATATATATAATTCGGATATTACAATATTTTTTTACTTTTAAACCGTGTTAAAATGAAATAAAAAAAATGTTCCGTTATTTTTCTCGGACCGTGTTATTTTGAAACCTTTCAAAAATTCATATAAGAAGAGTTTTGGGCGTATTTAAGTTTTGAAAATATCTCTGTTGCCATGTGCGTTATTTAGCAAAATGAACCAATGCTTTCAACCTGCCGAAACATGTATCATAAAATACAACTTTGGATATAATGTGAAATTTAATGTATGACGGGGCAGCACGTGTAGTTCGCTCAACGAAACTGCAACCAAACTTCATAATTGCAAACGAACGATTTAATGCCGGCACGCTTTGACGTCGACTAATGTGAAAATTACTTTACTTAAGGTTACCCATTTATCGATTTCATATATTTCGACTTATGTCATGGTAAATTAGACGATGTAAGTATTTTGAGGTTAAAGAGAAATTCGAAAAGTTAGTCGAGTGGTTTACGAAATGTAAATTATTGCCTGCTGTCTATTGATAGTTAAGTATAGAACATGAACTTCAAAATGAACATTTGAATGACACATTTAATCATGACCTATAACGGTTCATCAACTGACCTTTACGTATCAAAAATCTCGATACGCTAACGAACTTGAAAGACAATCTGTTATATTTAGATTTTGCTCGTAGTTTAATATATATTTTGAAAATTTTTAAAGCATATATTATCTAGACTATTTTCGTAGAGATAAATGAATTTAGTTTCGATTGTAACACTTCAATCCATTAAAGTGACAAAGAAAATACAATTTGAATGAATTTATTTAAAGTTAACCCTATCGATCGTCTTCAGGGTGAACATAGAAGCACTAACGAAAATTTATGTATCAAATTAGACGAAACGCTTTCTAAAGAGAATCTAAAAATGGTTGAAAGTTGAAAGAGGCTATCGTTTCGGTTAAAAACATAGTTTTTTACAAATAAAAACATTCAATAGATGGTTTGCAACATGAAAGTTTCGATTTTTGTATTTAAAGTTAAGTAAATGACATTTAAAAAAAAAATTTTAAAGGAATTTCATTATTATCCTTTTTTAAAAATCAAATTTTTATCTAAGAAAAAATAAAAATTGATATTTTCACTATGCAGAAAAGCGTGACGGGTGAAATATTATAATTGTTTTGATGAATTTATAATGTGAAATTTTGTAAATTCAATATATAAATAGAAATACATTTATACTTGAAATTATATAAATACCAGTATATAGGCCCGATATTAATAACATGAATGTAAAGTTTGAAGAAATATAATATATTGGTAAAAAAATGTAATGTCATTTTATTAAATTAAAATAGAAAAAATAAAATGAAATTTATTAAGAAACGGAAAACGACAAAATGTGAAAATATTTAATTATTTTAAGTCGATTTCCGTACCCGATTTGAATATTTAATTATATTTAATTTATTTCATTTTATTTTAATTATTTAAATTTATTAGAGACATCTATCGTGTTTATAATTAATCAAATAATTTTATGCATGATATTGTAGACGCTAAGAGTATACGCATAAAGACCATATTAGAATAATTTTTAATAATTTTATAGCATATATTTGAAAAAAAAAAAATATAGACTCAAGCGGGCGCTGACGTCGAAGTAATGTGACTGACTTATCAAGCGATTTTTTAACTCGTAATTTTACAGTCGCAAGCGTCATTCGAACAGATACACAGATGGACACACACAAATCCGTTATTATATATAGGGGATGGTGTTCAAAAGTAACAACCAGATTTCAAAATATTTCAGTCAAAAAAAAAAAATTATTCTTCTCGCCTTATGTACAGATAAACTTCGAAGCATCCAAATAAAACGAAATGAAAAGGTTTCTCAAAGGTTCGCATCTAAAAACGACATTCTTTTCATTTTGTGCATAACACATAAGAAACATAATCTTCGTGAAAAATGGACATGTTTTATCATAATTTTATTAAAAGGCATAAAAGTTCTCGACTACGAAAGAGTTTGATATAATAATAAAACTAGTAAGAAAAAATACTAAAAAACCAAAATAGTCCACGATAAGCTATCCGAGCGAAAATGACACTCTTTCGTGTAAAATATGAAGTCAGGTCTGAAACTGAAACGGCGTCGTTGACTTTTTAAACTTTTCAACGAGGGTGTGAAAATTTTCAGTTCATTTTCCTAAGTGTGGCTCTAATGTTCATAGTGTCAACGTTCCCTTGCAAAGTATCGTATTTATCGTGTTTTAGATTTTTCTAGTGTAAATATCAATAAAAAAATATTATAGAGCGTTCTAGCCTGACCTTTTTTGTATAGTTTGAGGGTCATTAGAGATTTTGTCGCCGATGTCTAAAAGGCTGAAAAAAATGCTTAAACGTTTTGTTGGTCTATGATTTATCAGATTTTAATCGGTCTCGTTACAAACCTCGAACAAAAGCGATTTATCGCTAAATGTATTTACTGAAATAGATTTTTTCGTCATATCGAAAAAATCCATGCGTAAAACCGAAAGTACCGTGCGTGTAATTTTAAGAGCGCAATTTTTTCGTCATTGTCATGAACGATTATTATTCCGAATAAAAATTTAATATTTTTATATTTTATACGCAACGAATCATCGCATTTCATTCGATAATTTGCGACATTTCTGAGTGCTCGAATCGCAGACGTCTGATTGTCTCAGTCCTTGCTTTTGACTTTTTTTGTTTTTCCATACTTTCGTCGGAAACGTGGCACGTGCGCATAACAGGAAAACACGTTGCGCTAAAATGAAAACATATACACACACGTACCGAAGTAGTAACTTCAAAAGCAACAAACGACCCAAGAGTGAAAAGGTTTTCCCGTCGAGGTGAGAAGCACTCCCGTAACGCGGCTCTCGTTTGCCCGACGACTCGGATATTTAGCGAAAAAATGAAGAACGGGACCAGAATAAACAACGAGAAGTGGAAAAAAAATAAGTTACACTTTTGTACAGATCGGGAAAACTAACCGAATAAGGAAAACATGCCGGCGTATGGGAAATTCAGCTCGTCACCGTCGCGGGAAAACTAGCGGACGTAATGACACGACTAGGACTCTCTCCGTTGGAATTTTCCTCGAGAAAATTACAGACGTACAAATGTGTGTGTGTGTGTGTGTTTTATGTGAACGGAAAAGGGAAAAATTCATCTGTTTTCCATCGTGCACCGTCACGCTACGTCCACGAACGCTAATTCAGTTTGCGACGACTTAAGCTGCACGTGAGCGTGGAATTTTCCGCGGAAAAGCACCACAGATAGGGAATTTTCTCAAGAACCTGGATTCTCTGAGAAAATTTTCTGCTTATTTTTAATTTTTTTTTGAATGAATTTTTGTTATAATATTTTCTCATTCGCTCAAAAAAAAAAAAATTAACAACCAAACTCAAAAATTTCATACTAGAATCCAAATGATAATTTTAATAATAAAAAGCCTCTTCTATTATGATATAAAAAAAGTTATATTCTAAACGACCGAATATAGGATTATATTTTAAATATTCTTGCATGAGTACACAATAATGTAATTTTCGAGGATGTTGAAGTTGCAAGTTTGACATGCAGTAGCTGACTCCTAATCTCGTTTACATTATTTCGAACACGGTTGTCAGAAACAACCGTTTTCAAAACTGGGAATCCAACATTTTATTTGAAAGTTCAAAAATCTCTCATAGCCTATATGTTATAAAATATGTAGGCTGTATAAATCAAAGTTAGATATGATAAAATCATATTATTTATAGTATATAATTTAAAGAATTAATATTTTTGATCTCGAAAAATAGTACACTTTATGTGAAAGGGTGAGAAATAAAAATATAGAATAAATAATTGCATCAAGTTTCATTCATAATTGGGTTAGAGATTGCGAATATTCGAAATTGTAGAAACCGTTAAAAGTTGATGAAAAAAGGAAAAGTAACGGCACAAGTGAATTTTAAAATATCGTGTATTATGTCTGTCAAACGATAATCAAATAAAGGCTAATAGTCAAATTTGACGTTTCGGCAAAGAGATTTTTGCATTTTCCGATTTATAAAAACGCGCAGATTTATATAAACGAGTCTCATTTGAATTTATACGTTATTTTTAATTTTCACGTTCTTTTTACGGACATTAGCCACTTTCGCAACGCCGAAAGCCTTGATATTTTCATATTAATTGGATTTGCCTTCCGCGTTCATTTTGTTTATGTTTCCGCTATAAAAGGTTCGGGCGAAATATATATATATATAACAGAAGTCCGAAAATTTTACCCATATTCTGATATTAAATTCGGAAAATTGAAGATATTAAACGCAATGGTAGGATGCAAATGAAGACGCAATATTTCGAACGACGTGGAATTGATTTAAAGAATGTCAAGAAATGAAATTGACAAAATTCAACTTTCGCCCATTTTTAATGTATTTTAAAAAAGTGTTGTGAATTTATTCAGAGATTAAACGAGGAAAACGTACAAATTAAATGCAAGAACTAAGCGCTTTTTCCGGTTCACTCTCAAAAGAGGTTTCAATATGTAGCGATGCACGAAAATACATCACGAAAACAAATAGAAAGCACGAGTTGAAAGTCAAATATATATTATACATCTATATAAATTGTCGTGCAACGAGTCGCATTATTTGCATTCGGTCTTGAAGGAGTTATATATCCACTAGCAAATAGTGGAAGCCATATTTTCTATTAAACTACAAAAGATAATTTCCCATAAATTTTATCTTTTTTGATAAGTACAAAAACTTGAATGATTTGGATATGATTATAACATCAATAAAACTAATCATACGTATAATATTATATAATTCTTATGAATAAAGTTTAAATTCAATTCTAAGAAAACATGACAAATATTTAATTTCCTATACAGACTGAGAGTTTTGCTTGAAACTTCTCGAAATATAGAAGCATTTGAATAATAGTGGGCACGCCAGTGCACTTATCCAACATATATGAGTGTTAAAGCCACAAAATCTAGTGCAAGAAGCGCATTGGGAGTTGACGGAATTGAATTACTCCTTACTAGGATATGACATTGGATATGCGAAACTCTCTAGAGCATCGGTCACGTTTGTTAATCACGACCCGACGTGTTTAACATAGTGGAAAAGTTTGCAAACGTTAAAATTTTTGTGTGTGTTGAAATTCTTTGCTGCATAAGCTATGAAGGCTGTGTTTTTATAAAGCGGAGTAGGAAGGTTCGCCTCGACACAAAGGCCGTTTTAATTGCTTTCGAATATGTAAATTTTTATTCGAAAGTGAAGACGTGTTGTTATCGAATGGACTTACTTTGTGTTTTAATGGGATTTGAGATAATGTCACGCGGAACGATTAAAGTATTTATTTATTTACTTTTCAGTCACGCAACATTTGGTATGGAGTTTATCTAATTTAGTGGCAGTAAATTAGCTTAAATTACAGACGAGTTGATACTCTTAAGGTTGTCAGTCAACATTAATATTTATCAATGTTTCGAGAATTTCATATTAACTTATTTCAATTTAACATATGAGCGAATATATAATTCAAAGTAGGAGAGTATTTTACATAATTAGAGTTCATTAAATTCGAAATTTTAATTATTATACAGGTAATAGAAATGATCGATTTTCAATAAAAAAGTCAAATATCAACTAGGAAAACAATCCAATTTTATATTAAAATGTATTATTGATTTTTAAAAACAAAAAAAATCAAAGAAGATCGAATACCCCGATTTCGAATATATCATTAAAAAATCATAAGTTTATGAAAAAAATTGCGAAGATAAAAAAAGAATAATTATTTATTATTCTCCCTGCGCGAGGAAAAGCCCGAAACGACTCGAGTCTTCCCTTATCTAAAGAGAATAATTTAGGGAAAATGATCGATCATTTATCATTCGTCCTGACTGCGACAAATGCTTAGCATACAATTTCGCGAGAACATATTTTGATGTCTATTACATCAACGCACGTACAATGTTGTATCCTAATATTTATATACAAATATGCGCGTGCTTATGATATGAGAATACATATTTCACGTGAGCACGTCACGACCATTGCCATTTTTCATTTAATATGTATATGCATTCGCACATACCGACGAAACTCTATTCCAAGAAGAAAAGTTGACGTGAATTTTTTTTGGTTATTTAAAATTCCGTACCGTCGAAATATCGTGCTTCAGCGAATTTTATTTAAAAAATAAAATAAAATGAGATTATCGATCAATGTGAATTTTAAGAATTTTATTTTTAGGCAGCTGTCATCGTAATTCGATTCAAATAAAAATTGGACATTTTATTCGACACATTGTATTATAAATTCGGTTTGAGTTTAAAATAAAAATGAAAACGACATCGATACGGAAAAATTATTCAAGTGTATATAATTTAAAAAAAGAATTGCCAAAGCGTATATGAATATTATATAAAAACAAAGAATTCACAAAAGATAATTGAGATCTAAGAAAAAAAAGGCGATATATGAAAAACTTCAAAGGCAACAGTACTTCCTATGCGACGATATTTCTGAATTTGGCAGTCGACAAATAAATAGATATAAAAAGACGAAAATCGAAAAAAAACCTTCGCAGAGACGATAAGTATCACTTCTGGAAGCGTATTTCCAAATTGAGCAATAAGCATGAAGAGCTTCATATTTTTTGTACACATTGAAATATCGATTCCCTACGGGGTCCTGAAGGGACCACTCGTATCATATATAAAGTCTTCTTGAAAGTTCTGAAATTGTTCAAGGTTTCAGAGGTTGGGGTGGTGCTGGCAACTTTCTACATATTATAATATATTTTTTCTTGCTGAAGAGAAAAAAATTATGCGCGCTCGCATGACTTCGCTTTAAAATATTCACCCGAGTATATAAATTTAGCGTGTCGTGTTTATTCTGAGCATTTATATACATATGTTTTATCATTGTATTGAAATTTTTTTTTGATTAATTGTTGTTTTGATTTCAATTGAAATGTACTTGCGCTAAATTGAAATAGAATTATGGAACCAAGGCGGTGATTTAAAATGTTCGTATTTGATTTTCATTAGAATTTTACTATTTAACTTCTAAAAAAAATCAATAAAGTAAAAAATATATGAAATTAGATGCAGAAGTGATGTAATTAGGGATATTTTGTCTTCGCAGGTTTTATGAAGCGATCAAACGCCGTTTACGAGGGCCGGACTAAAATTTTCGCCCGCAAAATTATATTTGAACCAAAGTCTGTAGATTCGTTTGCAAACAGGTCCAGTGAAATATTAATTCAAGGTAGAGACTCTTCGTAGAAATGTTTGCTTGAAAACGGGAAAGTATGAAAGGTCGGTCGTTAATTTGCTTTGTTGAAAATTTCTGTATTTTATGGTTAATCTGTAACACTATAATCATTATATATAGAAATATTTTTTGTTTATGTAATACATCTAACGTTTATTTAGTGAAAATTTTCGTTGTGTTTAAATACAACGTATTGGATTTTTTTATTTTTGATAATATTAAAAAAAGAAAAAGGATAGATGTGGAAAGAAAAATTCTTGATATATAAAGTGTTAAAAATCAGATATATGTTCATTTTCATATACATATATCAGCGTGTATATTTATAAACAAAATTGGTTCCTATCACGCGATACAAAATTTAACCTTTGCATACCCATTTTATTTAATATTTATTGGCAATTAAATAATTGACGATTATTTTACAATATTATAATTTATAATAATTATTTTCTGACTATGTTATTCTTTGTACTGAACAGCGATTATTATAATAGTGTACTAAGTACGACGTGGGCATAAATTAAAAACCTCGTTAAGAATCAGAAATCATTCAAAATGTGTACGAAATTGAAAAAAAAAAAAAATTTCGTTGGATCTTATGCAATATTGTGATTCAAGTGTGATCGATGCGAAATAAAGTTTGGAACTTGACATTTTATGCTATCTAACATAGAGTAATCGGATCGAAATAAAACAAAGTAATGTTGAAATCAATAAAAAAAATTCATAAGTTTCTAAATTATTATTTTACTTTTTGAAATAAAAGTTATAAATACAAACAGAATTTTTTTGACATACATTACACATAGATATGACATATATTATAAAATTAATTAAACGACACAAACATTGAATGATCTAATATAAAAAGTCTCTAAAAGCCTGAAGCCGTAATAATAATATGATTACGCAGTGAGTCTCGCATGGTCGCTAATGAATCCATATTTTTTCATTATTCAATCTTCTAAAAGGAAAAAAAAACACTATTATAAACACAAAACATCGATCGAACGATATTGAATCTTTCACAACCCATTCCAGCTCCCTATAATAGATCAACTGAAAAGTTTCAAGTGCGCGAAAGTTACTAGCGTCACCAAATATCGAGTTAGTCAAAATGCGCCCACTTCAAACGAACGTCGAACAAAAAGCCGTATACTGATTGCCGAACGAATCGTAGCAGAAAATTGTAAGAGAAAAACTTGCGGGAAAAGGAAAACAGCCAAATGAAAAGCTTACCTGCGAAATCCGCGACCCCGGCCCGGGAAATTCGCTGGCGCACTATTCGCGCAAAAATGGTATTTCAATTTGCGTCCGCCGGATTCGCCTTTGAATGTTAAATAAGGCTGTGTGTTGCGAAATATTCGTTTAATTAAAAGGAATATCGCTCGGTCCGCTCTCCCTCTGCAAAGACGGATTCCGTTATTGCGAAACGATTTTTTCCGCAAGCGCGGTTTTCATTTATCGAAAATTGGATTCGAACCGGCATCGGAGCTCTCTTACTGTGTCATATATACAATTTTCAGTCAATAATTCAACTCATTGGATCCCTGAAAAGATCGATGACCATTTTTCGTTTTGATGATGGACAATATGTGAATTTCCAAAAACTACATCAGCAAAACATTTGAAAAACGCACCCGAAACATCGAAGCGAAAACTCGAAACTACACATCAACCGACAGACAAAAGTCCTTGAACTTCCACGAAAGGAGCAAAAGACATCCACCACTAAATTATGAAAGTAGAAGAGCGTTCCGAATGTGCAAGATAAACTATCGCAAGCATGAAAAATCGCTACGTTGATAAAAAATGCAAGCAGATGAGGGAGCCCCGATAGCGGCAATAAAGCGAACACGGCAGCAACACTTTATTTTATTCTTCGCCGACTTCAGTTTCATCATATTTTCCACCTTTCTTCCTCATTTCATCATATATAATGCGGTTGTTGGATGCCGATGTGTACTTTTTTGTTGTGTTTTTCCGAGCCTTTTTATATACGACGTGATGAAAGGTGCATATTTGAGGTATGTGCGCAAATTGTATTCTTTATATACTGTTGATAATTTTTTTATTTTATTTTGTTCACAATTAAATATTGGGTGTATGTCATAGATCACGTATTATATATTTTTAGTTCATGTATATTTGATTCAATTCGATACAATCTAACCCAATCCAACTTCCAACGATGTGTATTTATGACCGATCCTAAACATGATCCGATACATCGATTGAAATACACCTGGACTGTGATATATACAAAGGCCTAGAAAAAAACCTTAAAGATAAATCATGATATTTGGAATAATTTAAACCATACATACTTTAGTTAAAATTATTATAGTTTTTAAGTTATTATTTTTTTAAATTTTATTTTTAAGAAAAAATCGAAAATTTCACATTTTCACACTAATAATTTCCAAATGAAAGTTAATATGGTAGAAAAACCTTATTTTTTTCTATGTATTTAATCTTTAAATAAGAATACAAAAATCTTTACAAGCTAAAATCTATTAGAAATACATGGTTAGTTATAAAAAAAATTACTGCAGTAAAAGAGAGACTAGAATTTTGCGATATTTTTATTTCAGAAAAAGAAATCCAAACTCTTTAAATATTTTGTAGAAACACTTCTGCAAAAAATATTTTTGATTGATGTATATATTAAACATGCAGATATCTAACCAAACATCAAAATTAAATACACATACATACAAAAAAAAAAAACAGATTTTAAATTGCTCATTTTCAACTTTCCACTTTGTATGATGTTCGATACGCCATATTGAAAAGCGGATCGTTTTTACTTTCGGCACCGATGCGTACGTAAAAAACGGTATTTCGGAAAATGCGACGCGAAATTATGGAATCGTTTGACATGCGTCGATCATATTGAAAATATATGAAATTTTAATATCGTATTAAAAAGTCGTTACGAGCCCGTCATATCGATCCGTAATTGATGAAAAACGGCGCTTTATTGCGGTCGCGACCGGCTCATAATTATTTCCCGTCACGGATCGGCTTAATGGCTTCGCACTTGTGTCAACTATGACCTCAGTCAACTAGTTGTCCCTTAAAAAGGATAGGGGAAAATAAAGGGCAGGAAGGTTTTTGAATTTTACGCGGATCCAGATGAGCGTTCTTCAATTAGAATTTATTATTAGAATCATACGTTTGATCTGTATTGCCGTGTTTTGCCTAAAATAAGACGTCCTCCGAAAATAAGCCTTGCCGTGATTTTAAGGTTTTTTCAATCTTGTCCCGTAAATAAGCTCTATCCTGAAAATAAGACCTATTGAGAAAATGTCCGACAATGTGGTACTTGTGATTGGTTATCACAGTGGTTCTGATTCGGTGCTCTAATGACAGATGCTGTGTCAATAACAAATGAACTGCGTTTATTTATTAAATATTAAATATATTCAAATCGAGTACGGGC
>JAOXNN020000033.1:1204548-1215430 GCA_028571205.2 Hydropsyche betteni | reverse complement strand
TATATACGTTATATCATCGCTTTAGAATTAATTAACTAAGTAATGACGGTATTGCGCGTAACAGCTATAACTATTATGTATTTATCGAGCAGATCTGTATCTTGTCTTTTGTCCGAGAAATGAAGCTAATTTAAATGTTTCATTAAATTTGAATAGAACTAACGACAAAAGATATTCTTTGATAAACAAAGACAAGTCGTGCAAGTTCAAAAACTAAATACCATTTCGTTTCAATTCGGTAAATATTATATAACGTCTTTCATTAGACGTTAAAAAATATTTAGAGATATCAAAAATGAAAAAAATGATAGATATTTTTCTGGAAAGTTTTTATTAATAGAAACTAATTTGTTCAAAGGATAAAAACGATTTCATAAAAATAATTTGAAACGTCCCATGCACTCGCATACATTTCCGAATGGGAACGTCACTTTTTCATACTTTTCGCAGCCAGCTCCCCGCGGCCATAGCACCGTTGGCTCTAATTGAAAACGAAATTAAATCTGCCAAAACAAAGTGATGGTTAATTAAAAGGGCTTTGTGTCCCTACCCCCTGGAAACTTCCTATTCATTCGATACCCGTTCCCTTGAATATTTTCAAAACACCATTGAATTGTGCGCTTTCGTCTCCGTATCGGCAAAGCAAGACGTTCCGATCTAGATCAGAAATCAACAACGCACGGCTTTCGATTCGATCGTCTCGAAAAATCATTGAATATTATGGAAATATTAATGACATTTCACGATCGAATCCTTCAATAAAAACAAATTTTAATATATTCCCATTTTTTAAGTCAGCCGAAAAGGTTCACGATTTCAGGTTCGGGTCATTGTAGAGAGCCGAAAAGGGGGACACAATAAACTTTCGACGATATTGTCCCTTTATTGGTGCGGCGAAAATGTATGAAATAATAACTGGAAAGTGATGAACCCGGCTCAGAGAAAGAGTCGATGCGATTTCATTGTGCCGACCGATATTATTCGATTTCGACTTTTGTATTTATGAGATATCGATACAATGATTTTCCGGTTGTCTTAAGCCGGGTTTTTATTCGGGTCGTTTATTGGAAATGTTGCGAATCGACGTTTATTGCCGTTGTTGTGTAACGCACGTAAGATAGTGTCGCACGTGATTTCGATAGAAAATATCGTGAAGATTCAATATTGAAAATGCATTTGAATTAAAAAAAAAACAAATTAAGTATAATATGTTTAATCGAATTGGATTATATGATACGGGATTCAAAGTATCCATCAATAATTTTTTTTTCATATATTATATATAAATTCGCAAATAAACATCCTGTTAAACAGGTAAAAATAGGGTTATTGTCGTCAATGATGCACGTTCCAATTAAGTGAGTTTGTTTAGTAAGTTCACCACATAAATTGCATGTCTCGCAAAGTTCATTTGTACGGTGCAAAAATTATGAGGCCTTCTTGGACGGGCTTTTTATAATACAATAACCTTATGCTGGCTACAAAGGTATACTTACTTTGTGTGAAATCGATGCACGTGTAAACTGAAGTTACGTAGAATATTCTAG
Organism: Hydropsyche betteni; assembly: GCA_028571205.2. Lineage (NCBI taxonomy): Eukaryota > Metazoa > Arthropoda > Insecta > Trichoptera > Hydropsychidae > Hydropsyche > Hydropsyche betteni. Next base: position 1,213,883 of record JAOXNN020000033.1, on the reverse strand, counting down.
TTTTATGTTCGAATCGATTTTTTAATGTTTGTTTAAAAACGAATGTATACTTCGATATGCAATATTTATTTTGAATATTGTACTGATTAATTAAATTAACTTTATTTATTTGAAAATATTGGAGTGTCTATTTAAGTATTATTTATGCAAAAAAAAACATGATGTATTATGTTTTTGACCTGTTATTAAATTTTATTTAATATATAGATTTGATAGGCTAAACTATCGTTATGCAATATCTTCAGAAAATGGATAACTTCATTTTCGTATTGAAAAAGGATAGAATTACAGCGGAATTATCCTCATTATTCTTCTTCGATGTGTTAATTTTGATTCAAAGGGTTGTGCCTTCGAAAAAAATTTTCGTTGCGTGTATAAAATAATTTGAATTTTAAATTCGCAGCTCACGCCGCTAAAAGGCTGGCTGTCCTGTTTTAAATCTTAATTTCCATTTTCGTTTTAATGCGTTCAAAAAGCTTATCCCGCCTCATAAAGCTTAACATATTCATGTCTTCTTGTCGATGTATTTTATATAGGAAAAGAGCTCTTACACGTGTAATGTTATGCAAAATAAAATTTGCATTCCTGTCAATGCATCTCGCGATATTTTTCATTCATTTTCAAAGTTATTTAGGACACAATATTATACAATTTTAATATGAAAAAAAATATTGAAAGAGTATTGAAAAATAGTATCGTTTATTTTTTACTAAGCACATAAGATCAATTTCAGTATATAAATATAAATCGGAACCAGCACAAAGAGCCACTCAGTTCAGCCACATAAAAAAAATGTCGGTCGGAAAAGTGAGTCCGGGAAAACATCAAGCGACTCAGAAAACCCGGGTCAAGTAAGGGCCTCGGAAATATCAATCCAGAAACGATAATGAGGAAATATGGCCCGAAAAGTGTCGTGACTTCTCGAACTGTGCAAATATCCCAGAAAAGGACCGAAGTGTTATTGTATTATATACAAAAATAAGGGTTGCCTTGCGAAATGCGCATTTTTTGCTGAAATATCATTGGAATTTTCATTCGATAGATCTCATTCAGATCAATTGCTCGTTATTATAGTGTGATTAGTTTACTAAAGTATTATAATATTATATTATATATATTGTTTTTGTTTTTCGATTGATATAATATTCACATAATGAATGATATAATAAGAATTTTAGGCAGAAAAGTATACTAAAGATGTTAAGAAAGCTTTCAGAAAGTGTCACTTAGTATACAGTTGGAAAAAATCTCTTCTGATTATTATAAGCTCCAAAATCGGAATCAATGAGCTTAATTTTCCAAATATCTCATGTTCTAAATTCATTCATAAATCAAATCAGCAAAATTTCACGCTAGTTCGTCGAGTCAAGTTTATCAATAGGATCATAATAATTATTGCAGATTAATGATCTCTGTACAGTTCCAATCTAAGTTCATTTGAATATCCTATTTAGAAACTGCACCAACTCTAACTTCAGTTCGTGATCGCTGAAGGTTTCATTTGAGAAGGCATGCAAATATATTGAAGACGATTTACTGCCCAAGACAAGCTATATGAAAAAGTAAAATATTATGGAGTTCAAATATGCTATTTAGAAATTTAGTTTTTTTTTATTTGGTTTGAATTTATAAATTTTTAATTCAACTAATTAAGCGTGAGTGTAAGATCAAACAATATATTGTTTTATTTATTTTTTAAATATTTTTTAGTTTTATGCAAAAGTTAAATTGAGAAATAAATTTACGTTAAAGGTATATTAACTTCAAAAATTTCAAATTTTCCAGAGTATATATATTTCGAACCAAACGTTTTCCTGTTGAGAAATTCAAATTTCTATTTCACAGAAAAATCTATAAATAAACAAGAGCGTGACCAGCGACAATAACCTTGTAAACATTCCGCTAATGAGAAACGATTAACAATAAATGTGAATATAAAAAAAATGGTCGAAGAGAAAGCAGCTTTTGTATTATTTATTAGAGGGCACTCGTCGTTTATTATAAAACGTGTCGTGCTCACCGCGGACCCTTCGGGCCGGGAACGAAAATAATAAAAAAATAAAATAAATAAATACACAGAAATAAAAAGGGACGAAATAAAACAGGAAAGTGCCCGCAATCAAGCACACCTGTCCTAAATTGTCAACGAATTCAAAAGAAAACAGAACGGTTGAGAAATTATGAAAAAATACAAGCGATATTCCGGTAAGCATAGTATTTAATCATAAGAAAAACTTATGCGGATATTTTACGGATATCAATTATATTATATTTGGGAATTCACGTTTGTTACGCGGATTTGTTAGGCTTTTCTTCACAATTTTAGCATCGCGGTGTTATATATGGCTTTCTTCTTTACTTAGTGTTATAAAACTGTGATTTTATGTAGCAGACATTACATAGTCGGTTATATGTCCACGTACAAAACGTGGTCTGAGTTTAAAACACTTTTATTCTCATGAGATCTCGGAGATGAAAAGTTGTCTCGTTTTTAATCCGTTAGTAACCATCTGATACCATAAAAATTTGAAGAGTTACGATCGTAAGATTTTTTTCAGTTTGTAACTTATATTTTTATAGTACTTTTTCATATAAATTAGATGTAAATTTTTGTTGCTTCTGCAAATTTTTCCGAGGCAATTTCACTTACTTGTTGATAAGCTGTGAATCAAATAAGATAAAATTTGCTTTCCAACTAATTTTAATACCCTCTTACGCATTTTTATTTCAATTTAATCATCGTAAATAAAATGTTGTTTCGACTTAATAATGCTTAAATATTAATAAGCGAGCACGGTGTACTAAATCGTCGAGGGCGTTTTATGTTCGTTATTTTAATGTGATATTTTATTATGAATTGCCCGTGTTTGACCATTAATTAAAATTGTATACACGCAATAAGTACATAATATTGCAAAATGGCTTAAAAATTAGTCGAGGCAATATATTACAATAAAATGACGGACAGCCTTGTTAATACACTAGTGATTTACAGACTTGTGTACACCATAACTTCTTTAGTGGTATAAATTATTTTTGAATACAATTAATTACATTTCGTTAAGGATATATTCAAAGAGAAATCGCATGATCTAACTCCTTGCAAAATTAATTCTGAATGAACGCATAAAATTTTCGTAAAGTAATACAATCAGTGAAAATTATTCAAACCGATACTTTTGTACCAGTTCGTGAATGGAAAAAGGAATATTCGTAAAATTTCAACAAACATTGTTTCCCATAACTTATCCTACGAGTATGAATTTTTTTGAATAAAAGGAATATTCAAAGTATGCAAAATGATGTATCTATCCGTGTTTATAAATACGTTAGGTGCGTGTATTTATTTTCATGCAAATTTCACTTTCGTTTGCGTGACCGGTCGCATTAAGAAAAATAAAATATTTCCCAAAAACGCCGGTGCGCGAAACGTAACGTTTCAAGAATGTATCATTTTTCGTTTCGTGCCGAAAAAAATTTTCACGGTGAAAAACCCCTTTCGGAAAAGGCCCGACAGCGGGAAAATCTGCGCGCGAAAATCCTTCGGATCGCGGGAAATTGCGAAAGAGCGTGAAAATTGGTCGAATTATGTACATTTATTTAACCCACTTCCGTACGACGCAACGCATTAACGACGTCGATTACGTATCAAGCGTTTTTCCGTATCTTAAATGTCCATTAGAAAACCGTTTTTGTTTATCTTCGATCATAATACGATATTGGAGTTGGAAATTTTTCTTTTGTGCGCGAAGAATATATCGATTTCGTTTTTGAGAAACAAATTCCCAACGAACACATTCTTGTGAATCTTTTTTTCGAATTAGGTTGCGATGACTTATACAAATTTTGCACGATATACAAAATCGGAGTCTCAAAGACCGAACGAGTGGAAAAAAAGTTATTGTGTGCGCTCGAGTCGTTTTGCGAAATAACGGCCAAATTGATTCCAACGTTTAAAATTAGTGTTTTTCGAATACGAATTTAATACCTGCTTTGTTTTTGTATGAAATCACAGTCACGCGATAGCCTTCGCTAATTTTAAATCGCTATGTTTTACTCTTTCTAATGTCGGTCATTCCCGAGATTTACATTCGTTATCGGCGATAAATTGGATTGAGAAATAAATCCACGTAACTTATGTAAAATTTCGTCTGTTAGTGGTTTTGTCAAAAATGTGCATGATTTGTAAAAAAATTCGGCTGAATAATAATTTTGATAATTAAATTCAATTATTGGTTTTCAACGAAATGAATAGTTTTTAACTTGCGCGAGACAAAATGCGTGATTTTTATGAAAACTAGTGAATTTACATTTTTATTCTTTATATATAATATTTTACCCAACGTTTTTTTGATTGCATTTTCCACAAAAAAAAAAAAGTAAAAAACCATGCGTTTTTGTGAATTTTGAACAACATTGAAGCAAAATTTAACATCCGTATCAAAACGATTCTTTTAGATGACTTTCATCTTTAAGAATGAGTTTTTTTATGAATCACAAAGTCGTGATTTGGGTCTTCAATTCTCGTTTTTAATTACATCACGACACTGATATCAGCAACGCAAATATTTCCCAGCTTTCTATAGGTATATCGTACGAAACATCAACTATTATATCATATTTGACAGATATAAACATTTAATTTTTTAATAACATCAATATAGGAGAACTGCACACTAACAATTGATGTTAAATTTCACAAAAACGTTATGTAACGAATAATATAAATATTTACTTAAATTAAATTCCTATAAATATTCAAAGGACCTTTATAAAACTCATCTCCATGCTCAATCACGAAATTGTTATACAACTGAACCGGAATCGTTACATATAACGGCAGCAAAACTGTTACATAAACATTCAGTGTATCCTTCACTCCCTCCAAATTTGCTTTACATTCCAAATTCAACCTTTTAAGCTTCTAATTAAACCATTTACAAATAAAATCGAACCATCGCTAAATTTCATTTTTCATGATTCTGAAAAAAAATGTTACGTACATATTCTTATGTATTCGTGTATTTATTTTCGGATCGATTTATTGAAAAATTTAAGAAATTACGTATGTAGAAATTTATAAAATCAGCAACTGAAACTATTAAAGTCAAATTGAAGAATAGAAAGTGTTTCATTAATTATAACGAATCAACTTACGCTATTTTCAATGATATTTCAATAAATTTCTAACGATTGAATTTGATTTGTAAAAGTTTAAAATTGATGTTTGAAAGGTTGAAGTGTGAAAACTGTACATATTTTAAGATTGATTTATAAAAAAAATTATTATTTAAGATTGTAAAAATTTTCAAAAATCACCTACTGAAACTATTAAAGTCAAACAAAAGATTATATTATATATTATTTTATTCATCACTGCAAATTACCTCACGCCTTTTTTATATAAGGGGCTCGGCAGTAAATAGTGTTAAGCGACATTTGTCACTTTTGGAGATATTAAGAAAAATAGTTTACATGCATTTAGATGCAAATAAAACTACGAGTAACCCAACATAGTACCGTCAAATTTTGAGAGAAAGAAGAATTATTTATTTATTTCTGTAGTAAAAGTACTAATTTTTGTAGTAAATAAAAGAAACTCAATTTTACAATTTTGGCGCTTAACACTATTTACTGTCAAACCCCTCATATGAAATTTCGATAAATTCTTCAAGATCGAATTTGGTTTGCAAAAGGTCCAAATTGAAATAAAGTAAACCCCCCTATAGCGTCAAGATAGATTCCACATTATACGGGTAAATTTTTTTTGACATTTTTACACGTTAACTCCTTGTTTCAAATGCATTTGAAAAAAAATTGAATTTTAATACATTTGAACGATATAGGGGGGACCTTATAGGGGGGTTTACTGTACAAAATTTCGAAATCTATAAAAAACTATATAGAAACACACAAAAAAAATCCCCCAACGACTCCCGCAACAATTCCTCGCATGAAACAATTCTTTCCACATCCCGCCAGCCCCCCCCCGAATAATTCAGCGGGCGCGATAATTGCGCCCGCCTTTACGACTCCTATGAAATATTCCGCCAGCATCTTTATAATTAGATCCGACCCGCGAAAGAACCCGGCCGTCGTTTTCCCGAATCTCCTCCGGCCGGGTAAATAATTGACGACGCCGAATGGATTCGTTGGGTGCGACCCGGGGCCGAGACCTTCTTTGTGTCGGGCCGGTTGAAAGTTTAATGTCGGGCTCGAATCATAGGCGATCGTGTTCCCGCCGCCGGATTTTTTTCGGGGGGGGGCTTTTCGGGGCGGTTTTCCCCCCCGAGGGGGGAACCCCCCCCCGCGGGCGGGTTCGAGGCTTCTTTGGGTTTTGGGGCGCGTATGAATTGTGGAGGTCGTGATTGATTGTCGGGATGTTTGTTGGTGTAATTCGGGTCGGTGATAATGGGAAATGTGGCGAGAATCGGTCGTTATGCAGTTAATAGTGATTGTGATTTCTCGGCGTTTCGGGGATTCTCGAGAAATGAGAATTCCCGAATTTGTCGAAATTGAGAGAAAAAATTCGAGATTCCCGAATTTTTCTAGCATCTGTCCCGCTTTCGCGGCGGGTGAAACGTTGTGTCGGAGCGGGACAGCAACAGCGGTTTGTGAATGGACACGAGTACATCCGGGACTCGTATAACACGGTCATATGGTTCCACAAAAACGTAGTGTAATACAAATCCGTGTTGTCTGCTTTTAGCGTATAAATCTTTACGTATTTCCTTATAAGGTTCCAAAATCTGTTGCAATTCCCTCTTGAATTTCAAACTTCTTTCTATTATAGGATCCTTTTCAATAAAAAAAATTTCTAATTTAATGTCACTATGGCACATTTCATAGACGTACAAATCAAACATATTAATTTTTTTCCTGAAATCGTGTTATATAAAGCGTGTTGTATAAAAAATATGCCTCAATTTATACATCCGTGTTATATAAAACCGTGTTATACGAGGCCCGGCTGTATACAAAAATTTATCTAACAACGACAAAACAAATCAATACCCCGTAAAACCCTTTCTGCAGCGTTTCCAGGAAAATACGCAACGCGACAATAATTGGAACGAAAATTAATTAAAAAGCATATACAAAAACATAATTCAACATACACCCATGCGCAGTATAAGTACTTTGTAAGAGGATATTCGTGAGATAGTTGTTATGCAGGGGACGCGCCGGCCAGGCGTCGTCAACCGGTGGGTCGCTAAATTCATTTCGAAGCGGCCAAAATATCGCTCGCTAAGCACGTCCTATCGTAATTAACGAGATTGGCCGTCCCTAATTGTTCGCTAATATAAAAACGATGGACCCTTGGACAAGTTTCGACCCCTTCCCCGTTTCGAAGATGAACACCGTTCGAAAGTTTGACGGGCTGTGATTTTATGTAGATTTGAGTTTCGGGATTGTTTTCGAAATGGGAGTTTGCGATTTGAATTGTATTTTGATTCGAATTTTTGTAGGTTGTTTTTCGTGTTATGCAAGAGAACGGTGTATTATAGTGCTCGAAAGGTTTTTCGTCAAATTAAACAATTTGCACTATATGTAATTTAAAAAAATAATTTCTATCAAAAAATTTCCCATTTAATATAATATTATTATTGACATGAATCCTAACTAACGATGTCTCTACAAATTTACTCACCAACATTATTATTTAAAGTCTATATATAATAATATCCGCTGCGAGACAAAGGCTTTTACCTGCGGAAATTTAAAAATGACTATTCGTTAACGTAATATGAGCGGAAAGTATAATAACTAGGTATTAAGATTTTTAAAATCCACACTATGTCAAATAGTTTGATTCAATATTTTACACTCATCCCCTATATATAATAGCGGATTTCTGTGTGTTCGTGTGTTCGTCTGTTCAATGACGCTCGCGACTTTAAATGAACGACCCGAATGAACGATACTAATAATAATGATGATCTATAATATGATGCTTTTTACTTACTGCCTCTGGCTTTGCCTATATGTCACAAACAAATAATAAATGAATTATTTTGATTTTATTAATTTAATATAAAATATTCAAATCGAGTACACATTTCGGGTTCACTCAATCGGCTTTTCTCATTTTCGCGTTTTCCGTTTCTTAAAAAATGCACAGCCGATGTTATTAACATCGGGCCTATATACTAGTATTCATATAATGATAGAGTCACATTCCACTTAACTTCAACAATTAATATAACTCTCCACTAATTTCAACACTAAATTTTTCGAATAGAACCTACTAACATCTTCATAATAAGATATTTAAAAAAAAAAACAATCAATCCGTTAAACTCAAATTTTACATAACCATACAATCCTTTCATCTGAAACATTCACATTCAATATCAATCGAAACCAACAAAGAACACAAATATCCAAAAAAACACCACAGTTTTCAGAATCGGTCATTCGTGTAACAATCCACCATCGGCCATAACGTATCATATTTTTGTTTATATTCAATTACATTACGCCCCCATCCCGGCGATTTATCCGAATTCGAAACGTATCGATCTCGCTGTAAAAAAAACATAAAAAACCCCATAAAAAAAAACAAATGCGAACAAATAAACCACTTTTAGATGTATAATGTTTTGACATCTGTTGCTCCGACTGTCAAGTGCGAATGTCACTTTGGCGCATTAAAAACGCTCCGCCGTTGCCGACACTATGTTCGCGTCTCGTTATATGTTTTTTTTTGTTATTTTAATATTTGAAAAAAAAACGAGGCTTTGTGTATACGTATTTTCAGTGTTTTAAGCGAGAGCGTATATTCGGCTAATGGCGGACAACGCGGCGCGCGAAATATTCACACTTAAAATGTACTATGCGATGTTCGCATTTTGGACGAGTTTTTATTTTTTTGTTTTTGCGAACACTGTATATTAATATTATGGTCGTTTCTCGGGAAAATATTTGATATTTTATATAATTTCAGTAGTATGAGTGCATAGGTTCAGTGTTTAATTGCCATATCCCCTATATGTAATAGCGGATTTCTGTGTGTCCGTCTGTGTATCTGTGTGTCCGTCTGTTCGATGACGCTCGCTACTTCAAAACGACGCGTCGATACGATTACTTTTTGCCTCTATAAAATTATTCTTCATGCGTATATGGTCTTTATGCGTATACACTTAACGTCTATAATATCATGCGTATGAAAGCGTCTCTATTGACTTATGCAACACGTCGATTATTACGCAGTCGAAAAAATATTTGAATCCGCTATACATGTATATAATCTGAGGCTCTCAACTTATCGTTCCAATTTAGCCTGTATGCCGTTCAAATATAACGGCTATAATCGCTACACGAGAACGGCTATA
>JAOXNN020000033.1:1167335-1177872 GCA_028571205.2 Hydropsyche betteni | reverse complement strand
TACTCGCACTTCTACAGTGAAGTATGCAAGAGTGAGATGCGAATATGTACGTACATTGAGCTCAACGCTGTGTTTTATACGAATTTGTTCACAAAATAGCTTAAATGTACTAGATAAATTCTGATAATTACTAATATTATTTTTTAAATCAATGCGTTAATATATTATGGAGGAATATCTAAAATCTTAACCCTGTATTTATTATAATTATAGAGATATTGATGGATATTAGGGCAATGTGTAGAAGATACATCGTAGATACATGTGTAGAAAAAAAATCGTGATTTAGATAGTATTTTTTGAAAATAATTAAACAAAATTTTTTCGGTCTTAAGTGCAAACTGTCCTTAATTCAAATATATACACGTATATCACTTGCCTATATGTCGCCTGTATATATCATAATCGGTAGTAATTATATTCATTTTTATATTATGACATTGAACTCAATGATAAAAAATTAGGTGTTTATATGATCATAAATACATAGGCGTAACTTAAGAAATGTAAATTTATGATGCTTGGAATGTTGTAACTCTCATTTTTATTAATTTTCTTATAGTAAATATTTTTCATGTAAATAAAAGCGAGTCATACGTGTATGTAGCTCAGAGAATATACTCTTTACAAAGCATGTATAACTTTGGTGTGTGCTCTCAATAATATGGTCTGTAATAAACATGTCACAAGGGAATATACAATATTATCCTATATTTCTATAACATGAATCTTGTCTCAGTATTATAGGGAGTTAACTGCAGACATTTTCGTCCGTGTCAAATATGAAAGTCGTCAATGTTTAGTTGATGCCTGATATTTTTGTTCTGTCTAGTAAAAGATGGTTTCAATATTCGTTTTTTTAATAGTTAGCTTTTGTTTTCATAATTCAGTATATAGATTAGATAAAACAAAAGTTTGAATTTTTGATGGAATTGGAAAAGGCCCTGTACTGTAGAGGACGTTATAAAATATTGAAAGACGAGATATTATTGGTCGATAACAAAATAATTTTTTTTATGTTTTGAAAAACTTATAACACATGCGTAAATCACATTGAAAAGTTATTAATTATAGAATTCAATTTTGTTTTTTATTTGAAAATAAAAAGTAATTATAGATATAATGAAATAAGAAAATTTAATATTTGATAGATAAAACTCATAAAATATTTTGATTTTATGCGCGGAAATTGAGTGTTTAGCACGAAATTTACAACATTTGATTTATTTATTATAAGTATTTTATTGATACAATAATATATAAAATTTGTACTTTTGAACAGTTAATTCGTTGTGATTATTGAAGCGTTCTAATACGTACAAAACAAAGTACCGAAATAAAAGCTCATATTGGAATTAAATTAATTTAACAAATTCCGATTCTGACTAAAAATTATATTCAAATTTAAATTCATTATGAAATTTCAATCAAAACATTCACATATACATCTTTTAACAAGCGAAAAATGTTATCGTTCACAATATTATTGAATAAACCAGTGCTTTTTTTTAAAAAAAAAGGTGCCGTAACGCACTATTTTCAAGCCTTTTAATTTTATTATTTTGTGGATCCTATGATAACCCTATATTCAAAATAGATTAACAGCCAATGATTTCCTAGAAAAAAATCAAAAAAAATTCTAATAAAGAAGAAAATAAAATTTTGCAAATATTTATTAAAATTTCGAGAAAAAGGTGCCGGAACGCCGTTCTGCCGCGTCACAGGGTAAAAAAAGCCCTGGACAAAACTAATAATTGCGAAAAAACAATCCTTACATTTTTTCTAAACAACACAAAATCACACAATTTCGAAAATTAAACATTCAAAACTTCATAAATTCAGCACACTTAAACAACCCAACAACTCCTGCGACAATTCATATTCCACGTCCCGCAAGCACAAAAAATTCAACAATGCACTCTGCATACGCGACAAAATTTCCCCGCGGAGACTTTTTAACGACCCCGCTCGCAAATGCAACCGAAAAACGAACCGAAAAACCGATCGAAACAATAACAAAGGCGACCCGTCAAAGTTTCGAACAAAAATGAATTATGCACTTCGCCCGCACCCGCGACACGCCCCGTTCGATTGGCAATCGCTCCTCCGCGAGATGGGCCTCCGGAGCCCACGTGGGGAGGCCCACGTGTGGGAGGGCCGTGTCCGAATATGGAGGACACGTGGACTGTCCATATTTAGGTGTCCGGGCTTCGTGTCGGCGCAAATTAAAGCCGTCCCGTCGGGATGCGGTGTTTGTGCGCGTCGATTGTTCGGACGAAATTGGTCGGCGTGTTGAGGATGTTTTTTTTTTCGTTTTGTTCGTATGAGGGTTTTGTGTTTAGGATTCGTTTGTCTTGTGTTTGGTGTGTGTGTGTTTAATCGGTGCGGGGGATGGGGTGTTGTGTGAAATTCGATCGACGCATGCATCGTTTGTGGGGGCGGGTTGAAGTTTTGGCGGATGTTTGTTTGTGTTGTGAGATACATTGAAATTTGTATGCGGTTTTGATTGATTTTTCGTAATGAGGGTGAAGTTGGAGATGAGCGTGAATGCAAGCTCATGCTTACGCTCGTTGTGGAGTTTCGCCCTTATGAAAATACGCTTGTGCTTGCGTTCATCGTTTAAGCGCGACTAAAATCCCCTATCCCCATTTATAATAACGTATTTCTGTCTGTCTGTCTGTCACGATGACGCTTGCGAATTTTTTTTCCTTTTTTCAAATGAACGACCCGAACCGCGACTTTTGATGATGATGATGATTTTTTTTTTCCTTTTTTCAAATGAACGACACGAACCGCGACTTTTGATGATGGTGATGATGATGATGATGATGATAATGATGATGGTGATGATGATGATGATGATGGTATTGATGATTATTTTTCTTTTTTTCAAATGAACGACCCCAACCGCGACTTTTGATGATGATGATGATGATGATGGTGATGATGATTTTTTTTCTTTTTTTCAAATGAACGACCCGAACCGCGACTTTTGATGATGATTTTATTTTTCACATCCGATGTTATTTAAATCGGGCCTATATACTAGTAAAATATAAATATACTGTGACTTTTTTGAAAACGATCTGTAATCTGGAATTTTTTAAAAACATGTATTTCTGAGTACTATATTATATATACACTCAACTAATTTTTTACGTTCCATAGATTACCATATAAAAAAATGAATGGTGACCATATAAAAATTGAAGATAGATTCCATAAATTTCCATCCAAATTTACTTTACAAAATGTAAAAAAAAATTCCATGTAAAACCATCAAAAAACAACGAAGATTTTTATTTAATAACTATACCGTGTTAAAGTGAAAAAACCGCGTAAAAGAGGATTGGATGTAACATATTACATAATAAAAATTATATCTTCAATTTAAAATAGGCTTTTTATTACACTGTTTTGATTACGTGTTGGAATTGGTACTTTCATTCTAATATATAAAATTTTGGATGATTTCAATCTTAAATAAATTAAATATTTTTTGTTCAGAAAAACATTTAAATGAAACCTCAATGCGACAATAAATCAAATTCTTCCCCTTAGTTTTTCCCCTTCGTAGCGATTTCGTATTGTAAAATTACATTTTGACAGAAGGGTGGTGTCGCTAAACGTTCTGAATGTATGTTTGAATAATTTGTAATGAATTCAAGGTATTATTATTGATGAACGTTTTATAATATAATTAAAAAAAAATAAGAATAACAGTTAACATTGCTGTTGGTATGAAATTTTCTAGTTTTCTTTATAGTGAATTAAATTTGAATATGAAATTTCCCACCGATACAGTGCAATTTAAATTTATGTTTTTCCAAGTGTTACATTGAGTCATAACTTTTTAATGAATCACAAACTATTACAAATAAATACAAATTTTTATGTATAATACTAACAAAAAATATTTTAGGTTGATGATATTATACTTGTATTTTTAATTCTTCTTATTTTTTTCAATTAACTTTTAGATTTTATAAATCATTGATGAATTTTTACATAGAAAATTTTCATTTTTCATGCATAAAAAAAAAATCAGATATTTAATTAAAAAAAATAATGATTTATATCAAGAAACAAAGCTCCTAAATCTTAGATCGAGAATCCTGCATATTTTTTTAAAATATAAAACAAATATCCATTTCGAATTTATATTTATTTAACGTGTAGACGGCGCAGAATGTACAGATACAGCTTACACGAGGGATAATGACGTTTTAGGCAAAATTATGGATACGAGGCTTTCATAAATACGCCTCTCGGGGGTTGTAAATGCGGCCGAACCACATAGACGAGGGGTGGGGCAAACGAGGGAAGGGGGGGTTAAATGATTTGGCAGGGTTGTACCTGGGGGGGGACAGGGCCCCGGACAGCGTTTAAGACAATCAGGTGTTTTAAGAAACAATTTGGGCCCAGAAAATTCGGAGGAGATAAATAAATACGCAAAAATGCGCCCTCCTCAATTTTCCGAGCGGTCCGGGAAAGTGGGAAGTCGTGGAAGTGTAAAGGGGAGTAAGGAAAATTTTAATTGATAAATGAAAAGATTTATCAAGGTGAGGGGTGTGTTGTTATTGGGTTGGTTTTTCTGTAATTATGTCAAATTACTTTAGAGGTGGTTTTGTAAATGAATGAATAGGTACTAGGTAGGTATTATAGTATGTGTACTAAATAATTGGTAGGCGAAGGTGCTTAATATTGTGTATATGCTTGTAGATATACCGCATGTTTTTATGAATTGTCTTGTTAGCTTCGGTTTCGACGATGAATAAATAATTGGACGGTGAGTTTCTAAATAATTATAAGTTTTTAATTTAATATTTAAAAATTTACATTTCGTTCAAAATACACTTTTTTCGCTCAAACATTTGAATGTTCGAGAACTCGTTAAAATCAAATGAAATAATATAATTTATATACAGACACTACCTAATTTAGTTATCGGAGTTTACTTGAGTTAGAAATTTCTAATTCAGACGATAAAGCCATTTATAATATATTTCACTTCAAAAATGATAAATTATAATATAAAGATCCGCCATTTGAAACTTCTCTTTCAAAACTAATGAACCAGCACCTTTGAGAACGCTCTTAACTGTAACCAAACTCTCCATCCCTGAATATCCAGTCTAATTATCCTACAGCATTCGTACAAAAAACAAAATAAAAAAAAACACTTTCTTTGCTATTCGATCATCGGCATATAAGAAAGTCCCATTTTATCCCGATCCTATTATAATTTTTTTTGTCTTTGACCTCTATAAACGTGAACGGAATTAATGTCGTTGCTCTAGCCGGGTGATTGGGTTCGAATAATTTCGGTGCTGGGATAGAGTTTGTGCGTTGTTCGGGGACGAGTTTGTCTGGTGGGATTTGAAGGGAATATAAAGGGATAGCTCAATGAAATAAATCACGACCGCCCTTCTATATGTCGTCTCCCTATATCTGTCTATCTGTCTATCCTCTGACTTTCTCTTGTTGAACCATAGGTGCCCAATTCTGCATCCGAAGACTCTTGAAGAAGATGCAATTAAGGCTTTGTCCCAATTATTGTCGAGCTCGTTTATTTTATTGTATTTATTTTAATTTTCTTATATTTTGTATATATAACGTTTATTATACAAAAAAAAACTCTTTTTAATAAACGATCGGAAGTTCAAGTTTTTTTTTTAGGTAATTAAGTTAGTTTTGAAATGATTTGAATTTTGAAAATAATCTTTTTAAAATAGTCTCATATATTTTAGTATAATCTTTTATTCACTTATCTGTTAGTATCAAAATAATATTAGAAATGTTGGAAAGTGTATATAATAATTTTTTATACCCGATATAGTGCTGATCATTAGAAGCATTGAATATCACTGAGCTAAACAATGAGCTTTACAGGAATCCGTTCAAGCTCTCTATGCATATGAGATATACCAGAAATATCCCCGCTTTTATAAGTACCCATTGTAATGTCTTCGGAGAATAAGGGATGAAATGAATAAAAAAGGGAAAACAATACCTCGGATTATCATCAATCATTTCGTTTGGAAACGTTACGCGCGGGTGAACCATCTGTAATTTCTATCGTAGAAAAATTATTGTTAACAGATAGAAAATTCGTCGAGCCCCAAAACCCATCACATAAACAAATCTCCGGAAAAAAAAGCACCGGTTCCCATAAAGACGAGCGTATTTTTCGTCAGCATATAAGATATAGGTTGGAACTCTACCCTCGACGTCCTTCATTCTTAAACCAGTGATTTTCCAACATTCAGAGTTCACAATTCGCTACGGAGTTATACGTAAATGCGTACTTGTGTTGTACAAGCTAGTTACCATTGTTCGACGCGCGGAGTTCGCCTAAGTGCCAGTCATCAATCAATCAATTAGTTAATTTATCCAGGAGCTTGTTCATTAATCATTTTATTAAGTCGGCATGCCGACGCGTTTGTGTTATTATATCATATCGCGTATTAATATTGCATTTCAACTAAATAACAACGCAAATGCGCGCGATATTATTCGATTCGAAAGCATCAGATAGAACTCGAGAGATCATATCAGATAAGTTAAGTGTTATCGGAATATCGATTCAATGAAGAATTTCGGCACAGCTTCCAATAAGAGGAGAAAGCTCTACACAATTCATTGCACACTTAAATGCATCGAATCGCGCATTTCTTTCGCGAAAGTCTCTTCGGGGAAATCAAACGCAACGCTTTCGCGAAACAGCAAATCTCAGGACTACATATGAGAAATTATTCACGAACTCGCATACTTTCCGGAGCGATTCGCGCTATTGATAAAGGGTGAATCGGTTTCGGCCTCTGGTCGAGTACGTACAAAGTGGATAATTTAGAGACCATCGGTTCTCGGCCATGATTACTCAAAGGACCACTCCAGCAGTTCCGTTTCCGATTTGCAAAGTCTGCCAGGAACGTTTGAGAATCCTCGATTTACATCCTGCCCCTGGATTGCTTAATTCAATTAGCGTATGATTATTTGAACTTCAATCTTCTTGGCTGGCGAAACAATTTACGTCTTGTATGTATAATTATAGGTCAATTGTTTTAATGTTTGAATCTCGTAATGATGCATTATTTCGTGTTTATTTTCGTTGATTGATATGTCAATAGATTTATAATCTGAAAATTTTAAGGATTGGAAAAATGTATTGATTATATTGATGATGGCAATAAATTATCATAATACTAATTGGAAGTATGTAAAAGTAGATAAAAACAATTTTTTTTGTTTCGAATATTTTTGAAAATTGTTTTTTTTTTTTTGGAAAATGTTGTCGTTTATTTTGGGAAAGTATTTTTGGTTTTACATTTTTTCTTTATTTTTTTTGATTTCTATTTAAAATTTATTTTGTCTTTAAAAAAAAACTAACGGATTACTGGTAAATAAAAATTTCGGTAAATCTGAAATCCCTATAATACTCTTACACGTTGATAGTAATAATTCATAAATACTGATTTCAAAAAGTCGTAAAAATTATTAAAACACAATTAAAAATTTTCTGTAACTCAAAACCATTATTAATACCAATCACATTAATCCATCATCCTTACCATATCCAACTGAACTTCCACAAGCCCAAACCATCAAACTAAATGCATTACCACCCTCTGAATTCCGTTACGACCAACGCAAAGTTGGAGAAGCTCTTCCCGAAGATCTCGGTATAAATCAGACGTACCAACAGCAAGATCGCGAAAACATGTTTGTTCCCTATCGGGATCCCTGTTTACCGCCCACGTCAGCGGCTCCCAACATGTGTTCCGCGGGCTTTTTAGGATAAGATCTCTCCGAGGTCCTGGGGCCGTTCTTTGTCCGAGCACTGGTATGTTTGTACGTATAATATAAAAGTTCATGTGACTGAGTATTACACGTGTCGCATATACGCGTGCGAAAGATACGCCTTTGTCGTGGAAAAATACCAGGGATATGTTTCTGTTCTTTCCAGAATAAGCAAGCAGGGTTATCTCACTTGTTTATTTCTATTGACAATCCATAAATTTCGTTTTTGTGAATGAAAAATTTTCACAGGTTTTTGTGTTTGGTTCGAATAATTGGATCTTTTGAATTTTGATAAATAAATAGTTTAATTTTTTGGAAAAAATATAACATTAATAATAAGTGTTCCTAAATAAAAAAATCCATTGTTTCTTTGTGGTTGAATATGAAAATTTTCACATATCATAAATATAAAATTTTATATATGTATTATAATTCCATCGATAAAATAAGTATTTTCAAATACCTTAATATTACAATTCAATATAAGACTTGATAGATAATTCTCACCGAGTTCACAACTTGTCATATAAAATATTCATAGCTGAGAAAATAATAAAATAAAACATTATAATTCAGCCTATAAGTATTTAAGTCAATGCATCGACTAATAAAACTTTATGTTTCGCCATAGCCAATATTTCAAGTTTTTAAACTGGCATTAAAAACTTTCTCGGCAAAGCATAGAGAACCGCCGTTATTGGAAAACTCGGCTATTTCAATCATAATTCACCGGTATTTATTATGTGTATGCTCTGAAATTTATAGCGTTTCGACAAAATTAAACTCCATATTTTATCAATGCTAATAACAGTGACAGTCAACACTCCTCGCAAAACAATCCGCTTGCAGAGAGACGTGTGAAATATCATCATAAAACCGCACGGAGTGTGATGGAATACTCTCGTTTATATTACATTAAAAAAAAAACTTTATTTTGAGTTCATTATTTACGAAAATGTTCATTGAAGTTTTGATAAAAATTTGAGTTGTCATTCATAATTGATTTGTTTGTTTCTATAAAATTTTGAATGTAATATTATTTATATTTAAATTGTAAGAAATATTTAATAGATCGATGTATCAAATGTGCTGAATGTATTATTTAAATAATTAGGAATTAGGGTGTCGGTCTTAATAAATTCGCGCGCAATTATTCATCACTGTATGTAACTTCTCGCCACGTACTTTCGAATTCGTCACAGCCTAAACTTTATTCGTGTGCTATTCCCACGGGAAAGAGGCTTTCTCTTAATTGGCTAATTACGGAGACTTTCTTTTTTTTCGTTCAATGTTTGTGCTCTGCGAAACGAAGACACCGTGCACTATTTTATTCACAAAGGACCGTTCCTCTTTTGAAGAAAAAGGGAGCACGGCAATGGAAAAAAGCACAAACAAGAAAAGAACTAAAATGTTCGTTTGCTTATTCGCAAGGTTAATGTTTCGCCCCATAGTCTGGGGGTTCTATTTTTTTTCAGTCGTAAAAGCGAAAAAAAAAATACAAATTCGAGTCGTTAAACGTGAAACGGATCGATGGCATGTAACGAGGACAAAGAAATGCTTTTAGTTCAAAACGACACAGAAAATTTCCACATTCGAAACGAACAAATGACGCACTAGTCCGAATGCATTTCTAGCTATTCGTGCTTTTTCGTGTAAAAAACTTAGTCTTGAATATTCGGATCGTTTGTATTACTTTGGGCGTTTAAAGTACCAAAATTTCGCCGGAATTTATTGCGATTTATTTTATGGTTTATGTGAAAGTTTAGCACTCATAATGCTATCCAACCGAATAGAGCTTTTTAGTATTTTAACATTTCAAATTTATACAATTGCAAAAAAAACAATTTTCTTTGAGATAAATAATAGATGTTTATTGAAGTTACTATTTTATGATCAAACTTCATTTGAAAAAAATTACTTAAATATATAAATTTTAATATTATTGATGGAAAATGGTGAGTTCGTTAAAGAAAACCTTTTATTATTATTTTGAAAATCTTAAAAATACAAACAAAATATCTAATTAGAATTATTTATATATTAGCAAATCCCGTTAGTAATTTCGTATTTATAATGGTCCTTTTCGATCCTCAGTTGTGACGTATTTTCAGACTTCTCATCACATGTTTCGTGTTATATTAATCACGAAAATTAAACATAAAAACGTATTTTTTTTCATGCCATTATCTGAATAGAGGCGTTTATTCCGAGTGAAGAATTTATTCTCTTTCATATGCTTTACCATTTTTTGAAAGAAAAAAAAACAACAAAGCAACTGTGGTGAGTAATAATATTTGCGATTTATTAGACAATATTTGAAGGTTTAGTGTCAGAGATGGTGTTAAAAATTTTGATCACGATGATTTGACTTTAAAAATTTCCCTTAAAGCAAAATACCAATAATCGTGGAAGAAGAAAATTTAAGAGTTGAAGTTAAAATAAATACAATTGTAACTATTCAAAAAAAAATGGTGAAAATCTATGATAGCTCAAATGTAGAGGAATATATAAAAAAAAAATCGGCGAGGTGTGAAAAGGACATACATTAAATGAAGTCCACATATTTCGAAAATCACGAAAAATGGAATTACGGTGTTAGAGTAGGAAACAATAAAACATCTTTCATACTCTCTAGATCTAACGTTATCAGATTATCTACTACTAGTATATAGGCCCGATGTTAATAACATCGGCTGTGGATTTGTTAAGAAACGGAAAACGATAAAATGTAAAAACC
>JAOXNN020000033.1:1133621-1148236 GCA_028571205.2 Hydropsyche betteni | reverse complement strand
ATTAATACTGTATGGGTAAACTATCAGTATGCCAATTTTTATTGGAATGTGAGGGGGCCAGACCTGGCGGCCTCCTTGTTAGACCCACAGCCGAAAAAGATTGCCGAGACCTGATCTCTAGTATTCATTCAATTCAAAATTAATTTTAGGTAAACTTATAGAATCGGTATTACATTTAGTATTTTATAAATGATGCACCCAGATCAAATTCTGAGCTATGAAAAGATGGGACCCCGGTTTTTCCAGTTCGGCAAACGAATAGACAAGGTCAATAGTCTGTAGTGAAGGTTACGGTAAAAATTTAGATTATTATTTTGTATGATTATACTTTATAGTTTCGTTTATCATCTTACTACCTGTGAGTCGGTATATCGGCTTTTTTAAATACCATATTTATTTTCTTATTTTAAATATATTTTGAGCAAAGCATAAATTTTATATTAGGATTAATATTCATAATTAATTATTGCAAACACCCTAGTGATTTACGTAATTTTGAATATAAATACATCAAACCAAGAATTAAAATTTTTCTTGCATGTATTATATTTATTATTATATAAATACTAGTATATAGGCTCGATGCTAATAACATCGGATGTGAGAAAAAAAATCATCATCACCATCACCATCATCATCATCAAAAGTCGCGGTTCGCTTCGTTCATTTGAAAAAAGGAAAAAAAAATCGCGAGCGTCATCGACACACACAGACAGACAGACAAACGCACAGAAATCCGCTATTATATATAGGGGATGGGATTAGTGAAATTTTAAATTATATTTTTAATTGTATTTTTTTTTTCGTTTTGCATCAAAAGAATATTATTCAGTGTAACGAAATGTAATTTTAATTTAATTTTATAATTATATTTGAAAAATGTTTTTAAAAATGGGATTTTTTTTCGTGTTTTTTTTTGTTTTTGATTAAAATTAACTTATTTTTTGAATCTAGATAATTAATTTTACATGTTTCTCAGTAGATTATAAAAAATTACATAAAATATCTTTGTTTAATAATCAGATATTTTTTAATGTATTTTTCGCTAATTAATAAAAAATCGCAGGATATTAAGAGGGTACATGTTATTATTTTTAATATTTTAATAAGTACAACCAATTGAGAACAAAGAGCTTGCACGTCTCAGCACGTTCCCAATTGGGAACGCTGGCAGGGTATGGATTTATATACATGTTTTTTATACAATATGTATGTCATAGTGAACATGTACTATTAATGAAAGTAGTGTTTAGGGATTTCATATTATTTACCATCAGTGAATCTGTAATTTTGCTCTCCTTAAAAGAATATTGGTTCGGGCTAGATTTTTTTTTGACGAAGTATTAAAAGTTAGATAAAAAGCTTTTGCCAATTGGGTTGGTGAAAGTATACTTTCACTAGAGAAGGTATGCTTTCAATTGGAAATGAAGATTCACTGAAATTTGTAGATTTTAAAAATGATGCAATTGTTAATGGAAATACAAAACCAGTTTCAAAAGCAAGGCTAGGCATCGGCTAATAGTGGGCTATGTTAATTATTAAGCAGGTAATTATTCATTTATTTTGCTAAACAAACTCATTGAAATATCAAAATCTAGTTACTAATCACGTCTTATATCGCTTAAGTATATTAAATTAATAAAAAGTCAATCGCAGTGGTACGCTGGTAGTCTGTTGTACACAAATATAATATAATAATTTCTTTATTTCAAAAATAATTAACAATCTGCCAAAATTCTGTAAATAACCTTTTTTTACAAAAATTCTCGTTTTATAATCGTAAATGACGCAATTGAGACAAAATCTGTGTAATATAAAAAAAAATCGAATTAAATGCATTTTGAATGCGTTATCGATGATCTTTCATTTAAGCTTTATGCTCGAATATACATCTGTGTCCACAAATGCAATAAACTCAAAAATAATGCGAACGGTAACTGGTTAAGTGAAAATATGCGAATCCCGGTGGGGCATTTTGATGTATAGCCAGATATTCGAAATGGCGATTTTTTGATTCATATATTCATTTTTTAGGGGATCCGAATATTGACCGTCAACGTAAATTTCCGTAAACGAATTTTCATCAATAATTAAGAATATTTATTTTTGAAAATTTATTTTATATAATCAACTCATAATGAATGTTGTGAATTTTGATGAACACATAAAAATAACATACTAATTAGAAATTTATAGATTTATATTATAAACCTATCATAATATATAAAAACACATCGAAAGATTATGATAATACAAAAAATTCTTGGATCATTTTTTTTAATAATATTTAAGCACATACACAGTAACGTTGGAACATATATAATAGTATATTTGAAGCACTCACTCATATTTTACCTGTCTCCAGTCTAGCTTGTTCAACTACTGAGAGCTCCCATCAATTTTCCAACCCTATGTTCTTTTTTTCCATTCCGATTTTCGTAAAAAAAGTGCGATATTGCATTTTATGCACAAACAATGAAACCAATACACTTTTTAATATTTGTTTGTCTTTCACAACGGTACACGAAATAAATCGAAACAGTAACGAATTTCCACTACGAATCGACTATTGAAGCTTTCAGAAGTTCGATAGATATGATTGACTATATTCATATCAAATCATTATATTATAGTTATGTCTTTGTCGGGCTATAATTCGGGAAATAAGTTCCAATAAAACAAAAAGATAACATTTGAATAAAAGGTGTCGTTTGTGAAAAAGTTGATAAATGTAAAAATTATACACATTAAAATATTATACAGATAAAGTTCGAACGGCAATCAATTTAAGCAAATGGACTTGGACGTTGAACGAATGTCGAATAAAAACGACCGATAATAGAAAACGTTGAACGAACGGAAACAATAATAAATTTATATAATATAGTAATTTATTGTGTATTATTTAATATGTAAAACAGTATGAACAATTTGCATAAATATCGAGTTGCTGTTATTGTTTGGCAATGAGGATTATCAAATTCCGGTTTGAATATTGTGACGTATTATTGTCATGGTAATCTGAAAATTTGAAATGAAACTTAAACTCACGTTAAATTTTATATATTTTTTGCATAAATTACGTGGCAAACTTTTTGCAAGTAATAAATTAAGTCGTTCACGGAGTGCCAAGATAAAAACACAGATTTGTTGTTTAGTACTTGGATAAGTCGACCGATAAATGTATTAAGATCTAACTTTTCGTAAAACAGGCTTAAAAATAAATTACTACTGATATATAATATAAAATCTTCTTTTCTATTTGCTCGAATATAATATATTTGTGGTTTACGTACGCACATAAAAATATACATCTTACTTCAAAGAATCCTACTAAAAAAATTTATGATGGTTTTCATGTATTGGGTTATATAATTTTTTTTTTACTATAATACAATATGATAAAATATAAGTTTTTTATTTTCAATATATTACAATATTGATTTATTTCATATTCAACAGAAAACTACAATTGCACTCACTTGAAAATATGCGACCTCCCTTTTATTATATTACGTAGAAAAAAACGAACAATATTTCAACGGCATAGAAAAAACCTTGTCCTGCAATGGACGACAATTAGTATGTTGCATGTGACGATGATAATATTAACATTTTAATGAAATACAAAAAAATCTCCATTTTATGTTTTAAACTTATTATTTTATTCATACTTACTACGGTTCAATTATTTTCAGGCAAATTTTAAACATAAAAATAAATAGTTCACGTGTCAACCCTCAAATTCTTCCCGCGCAATATCACGACCAGCATTATTTTTATTTTTCATTTCGCTCAAAAATCTCCAACGCAATAACATTACACTTCCGTGTATATTTTGTATGTACATTGTACGTATCATGGTGGCCGTATTGCGCAATAAAATATACATAAACGAATGCTGGGGGAGGTTTTAAAGTTGCATGTAAAATGGGCCGCCGGTGCAACGGTCGTATTTCAAAATGAAATCCCGAATGAAAATGAGAGGATTTCTGGGTTTTAGCTATTATTTGTTTTCGCAAATGTACAAGAGATGTGAAAATTTTTTTCGCCGCTCACACAAACTAATTGTCTCACGTTTGTTGTATGAATCTATTGGGTTGATCGGAATGAATGTTGACAATTTTAAAGTTGTTGAAATTGAGGCTGTGTTTGGTATTGTCAGTTCGAAATGTAAATATATAAAAAAAATCCGTAGTGCAGAATGAATAAAACGGCACGCAGAGTTTGTGTTTTTTCCATTGTGATCAAGGTTTTGAATCGTGCTTTTGAAAACTATTGAATAAATTCCACGAGTTTGCAAGTGCATAAAAATTTAAATTAAATAGTTGAACGTGGCAAAAAAACAATATTTCAAATGCAACAACATCTATTTGTATATTTTTATTTGATATAATTCATTGTATACCTCTAACTTGTACCTTACCATACCTTAACATTTCATTCAGATTCAGTGCAAAATTTTCCATACTGTAATTTTCCACCAATCACACTTTAGATCTAAGTAAACTATAACGTATTAGCGTGTAGAAACTTCCTACGACTCTCGAGTCATACGTTCCTGTACTAATTGCGCTTCTGGATCCGCAATATTATCTTGCACTAAATGTCACATGTGTCGCACAACAACCATCTGGGCACATTTACCAGATGACATCCGTGTCAAAGTCTGCAATTATTTAAGTAAATGACGATTTAATCAAATGTCTAATGAGATTTTCATACTTCTCCCAAGTTTGAATCGAATAGCAACATCAAAACATAAATTCCACACTAACCATCGAAGCAAACCATTATCCCCTATCCCCTATATATAAAAGTGGATATCTGTATGTCTGTTTGTTCGCTCGTTCGTTCGTCACGATGACGCTCGTGACTTTAAAACGACGCGTCGACCCCCTATATATAATTCTTCATGCATATATGGTCTTTATGCGTATAAACTTAACGTCTATAATATCATGTTTATAAAATTTTCTTTATTGACTTATGCAATACGTCGATTGTTACGCAGTGGAAAAAATATTTGAATCCCCTATACATACATTTATATTATTACCGATGACAGATGTCTGTGTCAATGACAAATGAATTGGTTTTATTTATTAAATATTAAATGTATTCAAATCGAGTACGGGTATCGGGTAACCTATATGTCACAAACAAATAACAAATTAACTTTTTTGATTTTGTAAATTAAATATTAAATATTGAAATCGAGTACACATTTCGAGTTCATACCATCAGGTTTTCACATTTTATCGTTTTTCGTTTCTTAACAAAACCACAGCTGATGTTATTAACATCGGGCCTATATACTAGTATGCATTATAATTATATGCAAATCACATCTAGCATCCCAATATTTATACACCGAAAAACTCTTTAGACGTCAGACAAACAGGAAAATGCAAACATCGTCCGAAGATTCCTGCGAAACTAGTCGAAACGAGCATTTTGAAATTAAACGTTTCATATCCCCTATCCCCTATATGTAATAGCGGATTTCTGTCTGTCTGTCTGTCACGATGACGCTCGCGAATTTTTTTTTCCTTTTTTCAAATGAACCACCTGAACCACGACTTTTAAATGATGAAGATGATTTTTTTTTTGATTTTTTCAAATGAACGACCTGAACCGCGACTGATGATGATGGTGATAATGACGATGGTGATGATGATGATGGTGATGGTGATGATGATGATGATGATGATGAACAAATGAACTGGTTTTATTAATTAAATATTAAATATTCAAATCGGGTACACATTTCGAGTTCACACAATCGGGTTTTCACATTTTATCGTTTTTCGTTTCTTAACAAAACCACAGCCGATGTTACTAACATCGGACCTATATACTAGTATGCATAATAATTACATGCAAATTACATCTAGCATCCCAATATTTATACACCGGAAAACTCTTTAGACGTCAGACAAACAGGAAAATGCAAACATCGTCCGAAGATTCCTACGAAACTAGTCGAAACGAGCATTTTGAAATTAAACGTTTCATATATATATTATATAATAGCTGTAACGATAGCTGTAATAATTCGGTATGAACAGGGCACGTGTCCTTACTGGTGTACATACGACCCGCCTAAACTCTCCACCGCTCGTCCGTATAATGGAATATGTGATCATTTCGTTTGGAGAACGAACGTGAGCCACCTAGCCCTGGCATGCGATCTCCCTTGTTATATGAGGAGATTCGGCTTGTATCGATGTGTTTTGTGTGTGTTTTTTTATAGGAAATTGGTGTAGTAATTGTTGAGGAATTGCTAGGAAGAGGTGTGGTTTTATTATATTCGATTATTTGCAAAAAAATTTAAAAATAATGTGAATTTTAATTTATGTAGCCTTCCATATAAACTCGTTACAATTTAGGTTTTATTGTTGAGGTAATGTAATATTAAACTTTTTTTTAAATTTTACTTGGATAACTGTCAATATTTAAACGTTTTCTCGTGTTGATTTTTTCAAACGTTCTTCAGTTTGATAAAACAATTTAAAAATTCTCTAAACTAACCAAAAAAAGAAAATTAATAATATTCAATTTTTAGATGATTTTCAAAGGTTGTTTATAAATTTTTTGTCTTACAATAACGTTCGCGAGCGCACAGATTTTTATAAAACATAAAAAAAGTTTTATCATTGTTTTTTATCCTCGATATTCGTCAGATTTTTTTTTATGTTCTCTTATATAAAAGGGGATTGAAAGGAAAACGTTTTATAGATGTGGATGATGTTGGAAAATGAATGACGACGATGATAAAGGACACGAAAGCTGAAAAGTACTAGAAATCTAGTGAGTTATTTTAAATAGAGAGCGCTTTCAAAATAATTAACGACTAAAAATATTTTATATAATACCGAGTATTGCAATCTTTTCACCTCACAATATCCGTCACTTCGGTCATGCTTCTCACCCACATGTTCCTTTTCCTAGTTAAAGTAATATCGTTGAGAAAAATGTTTTGATATAGGAAGTTATACACACTACAGAAAGTCATAAGTTACCTTATAGTTTTTTTTTTTTACAAAAAACATTATTCGATATAAACGAAATTGAATTTATTGAAAGAATCACGGAATTTGTCGCCTTTCCTTATATCTGTTATAATGCTTGTTATGCATAAATCGTGTGTATAGTCCACGTCCAACAAGTCCCATTGTCTGCGTTGCAGTGGTTCTCAAATGTCGAGACCTAACCGCAGACGGCTCGTAGTTAAGAATCATAGTTATAACATTGCATATTCTAATCGTTTCAACACTAGCACGATTTTCATACAAAGCTAGTTCTAACAAGATCAAATGTTGCTAAAACATCACTTTAATATTAGAACGATATTTTATCTACGAATTTCATGTTTCATACGTATCCATATATATTTTCGCACAATAAGTGGCCCCACTAGCGCATTTCGGTCATTCACCGCAACGTACACAACGTATTTCGGTCCTGTGGGACAACTCTTATATTGACTGAATCTCTGGCTCTTTTTTCTTCATCTTATATATGTATATTTACCGCTGCGAAGTGCCTAAAAGACGGCACAGTAGGAGCAAAGGAAATGAGGCAGAGTACGAGCTCCAGACTGAGGGTAGAGCGAAGCCGAAGGGAAGGGAAAACCTGAGGAGAGGGGAGGGAAAACTTTCCGTCGTGGAAAATCTTCGCTCGGAAAAACCGTTCGAAAAATCTGTCCTCAGAGGGGATGACTGAGGGAGCGTCAAGGTAAACCCACGCCATGGGAAAACTTTTATTATCTGATAGCATTATTACACGCCGGAGATATGGCGGTTTTCTAAACGTGAGGTTCTACGTATTTTTTTATTATTATTTATTTATTTATTTATTTCACGTTTCGATGTGATTGTTCGATTTATTATTGTTTTTTTTTTGTCGTTGTTCCGATGTGTCAGTGCTATTTTATCTTTATTTGATTTGAATTTGCCACGCTACAATTTGTGAAATTAACAAACGGTCGAATTTGGTGCACTGTTTCGAATTGTTTGTATAATTGGTTCAAAGTGAAATAATAGCTTTCAATTGGAAATTCGTAGTTTGAAATACGTATTTGTTTTAAAATGAAAAAAAAACGATGAATTTTATTAAACTATATAAATAATTTTGTACAATATTATAAATATTTTCCGAAAGGACATCGAAATTTTTTAAGAGCACTTATTGAAGAGCGCACTTGAACTCTTACCCATTGAAGAATTTATGAAATCGATCTTGACTTTCTCTTCAATCTCAGCTCTTTTCTCGTTTATATATCTTAATTTAATTCTTGAAAGATAAAAGATACATTTCTTTGAAAATAAAAATCCTATAAAGAGTGTGTAAGATACAAGATTAGTATCGAAAAAAGATCAAAATATATAAACTTTAAGATAAAAATGTAAAAAAAAATTTGATCCAAATTTTTTATTCAAATAAAAATATCAATAATGAGCAACATTTTTCGTTGCTTTTTTGATAATTCCTAAATCGCTCGTGGAAACGTTGCGATATGAATGTATAAAAAATCGAAAAAAAGCTCGTTTTGATTTATGTCAAGAATTAACCGATTTAACGTTTCCGTATTGTGGAACCGATCAATCATTCTGTGAACGCGTCGGCGCTAATAATAAACAGATCGAATATGAAAAATGGCGAAAAAACGCATATTTATTATTAATTGTTCGATAAACGGATATTCATTGAGAACGCGTATTACAAATATTTAAAAAAAAAAACAACAATACATTGTGTGTTTTGCGCGCTTTTCATCGAAACAAAATTTCAGCAGTCGATATTTAAACGGAATACAATGAAAAACATTAAAAGCAGTCTCCGTTTTCAATGGAGCCCGATAGATTCCCAACCATGATACGGCACCCTCCAAAAATTCCCTTATATAGAATTCGATTCGAACGCAATTTTAAACTTTCGCCAGAACGATAATCTGCCGCCAATATCCATTTTAGACAACAAGCACAACTTCGAGCGCTCTGTCACGCGTCCCCGTTTTTGATCGATGACTTTTCGAAAATGAGCTCGGAATATAAGTTTGCGGCAAAACCGCGAGTGGTTCATTTTTCACGACTCTTGTGTATGAAAATTTTGTGTATTTTTCCATGCCTTTGTACTCGGGTGTATGTATAAGAATTTTTCGGAGTTCGCCTTTTTAATTTGTTCCGAGTGGGCGGGCGGGTGCATGGAAAGTATCTGCTCCTGGTGTCGTATCAGAAATCTTTAATTTCCTCAATTTTCAATACCTTACGTTTTACGGAGACGTCTCTTTTTATGGAAATCGAATAGCGCTGATGTGAAAAAAAAGTAAATAAATAGCAAAGCGAGGTTATTTGTCTCCGTAAAAAGTTTGTCGATGGTTTCAAGAATATTACGGCGTTCGTGGGAGAAAAAATAAATATTGAAAATCGTTTTATATTTATGTATAGTTTTCATACTTCGAATTGGACATTTTTAACTTCAATTAAACGCTTCAGGCTTCAAATTGGATGTTTTACATTTAAAAATTGACTGTAGAAATGAACATCTAATACTCTTTTAATACATTTTTTTTTAACAGGGTTCCAAAATATTGGTGAAATCAGAATTAACGTCGCTTTTCCCTAAATGTAATGTTTAAACATCAGTTTTCAGTCTGTCATCCGGGTTGGAAGTGTGTTAGTATTTTTTGTTAAAAATATACTATTTTAAGATTATTTTACGTTAAATTTTTTTTTTCTACAAATGTAGTGATAATGAGAGCGGTTTTCCCGTCAGAGCTACATTTGCGAAGTTGCATGTTGTTTCAGTTTTACCCAAAAAAAAGCAATCGAAGCAACGGTCATCATATGTCAGACATATTAGATGTCAGGAAATGTCAACTTTGGTTTAAAAAATTTAAATCAGGTCACCTTGATTTACAAGGCAGGTCATTCAGGTCATGCTCAGAAAAAGATGGCGTAGTGAAGTGGATGAAGAGTTCCTGAAAGCTCAAATCGGAGCAAATCCAACAATGACTATTGGTGAATTATTCAACAAGATCGGTGAATCCTGGTCCACTAGTTGAGTTTACCTAAAAAAAATCAGGAAAGTCCAAAGATGAAATTTTTGGATTCGGCACGATTTCACCAACAACAACAAGAAACATTTCGCTATATGCAATCATTTACGAGAAAAAGAGAAATATCGTCCGTTTCTTAAAAATATGACCACCGGAGATGAAAAATGGGGTTTTTATTCGTTATTTCAAAGAAAAAGCAGTGGTTAACCCCTAGAGAAAAAGCCAAGTCAACCCTGAGATCAAGACCGCATAAAAATAATTGTTGTGTGTGTGGTGGGATGCAAATGGAAAAAAATATTTTGAACTTTTAAAACTAGGCAAAACGGTCACGGCTGCGTTATATTGTCAACAATTTGATCGTTTAGGTGCGGCATCGTCTCAAAGGAATCCGACTTTGGTGAGTTACGGTAACCTAATCCTGCAACGTGATAAAGCTCGACCTCGTGTGACTGAAATGACACGGAAAAATTGAGGACCTTGGCTAGGACACTTTATTGCATCCAGCAAACTCGTCAGATTTCGCACCTTCGGACTACTATTTGTTCCGGTTGTTGGAGTATTTTTTACTTGAAAAAAATATTTAAACCGTCGAACGTAATGTCATTAGCCATGTCTTAGTTTTTCGAATCAAAATTATGTTAGTTTTACCAAAAAGATATTTTAAATTTGAGTAATAGATAAAACAAGGTAATAGAAAATAAAGGAAACTCCTTTTTTAATAATATTGGAATAAAAAGTTGAAAATTTTAAATTTTGATTTTGATTGAAAAAAACGACATTAATTCTGACTTAATCAATAACACGGTTCAAGGAAGAAGAACTTATTAGTTTTTTACACGGTTTTTTCACTTTAACACGCTATAAAAATAAAAATAAATGTTGTGCTACATTGGTAAGATTCGGTGCAGGCTTGTATACTTTTATAATTACTATATATAGTATATATATAGGCCCGATGTTAATAACATCGGCTGTTAATATATGTTGAAATTTTTACACATTACACGTTATTTATCAAATATATTTGGATGGAAGTTTTATCGAAATATACTGATAGAACCAATCTCCATTCAAAAAAAAAGTTTTTTTACACAGTAGTCCCTAGAATATATGTTCTGAAAAATGAGTACTATTTGTATTACTAAAATCGTTTTAAAAGTAATCAATTAAATTAATCACTACAAATTGTTGTTGATTTGTTAAATTTGACGTGTAAAATCTTCAATTTGAAATGAAAAACTTTGAACTTTAAACGATGAATTTGATGTGTGAAACTGTATCACAGATTCATAGAAAATTATCTTTTAAGAACTATGCACTCAATATAAACGAAATTCATTTTAAACAGAACCACATTTTAACAATTTAGTGATCTAACGCTATCACAAAACCAATTTGTATTCGGAATCGATTTTCCAAATATATTGTATCGATTAATTTCGCACATCAGTCATTCATTAAACATAAAATCGAGCACTACACGCACGCATCGAACGAACAATCTGTAAACTGCGAACCGATTGCGACTCAAATAAATCTCAATTGATGTTGCATTTCGAAAATTTATCGCTTTAATATATAATTTGGACTTAGTTGCCGTTTAATTCGGCCGCGGCACGTGCACATGCCATCTGCTCGAACATCAAACGCACAACACATTAAAATGCCATTTTGCAACGACCGATTGGTCGCCGGTGCTATAATTCTACGTAATATAGAAACTGCAACTCAGTTTTAGATTTTGAACAATGTGCATACAATTTTAGGTGCAGTTGATTGCTCTTACAGGAGCCCGATCTGGTGTGAATCGATTGAATTGAAATAGAAAACGAAAATCGGTCGGATTGATCCTGGAAGCAAACATTTTCGGGAAAATTTGATGGTACATCGTCCGACTACAATTCGTACGTCCCCATTGTGATATGGTGGTGTGAAATATTCGAAAACGCATGAAATACGGGATATGCGTATTTGTGGAAAATTCGAATCAGACACACTTATATACGTCAACACGAAATGAAAATAAAAATCGCCGACATCGCACGATATGAATTTTTGAAAAATAATTTCAAACGTATCGATCAGCTCATAGTCTGCGTTCTTTTCAATAGAGATATCGCACAAAGCGTATCCGGTTTTTTTCAGCGGGGGTTTTTTTTATCGTTTTTTATCAATTTCAGCTTTTTTGCGACATTCCCCTCCCCCGATACTGATTTTCTGATTTTTCTACTTTTCCCGTCTTCCACACGAACACCATTGATACTTCACGGTTGACACTCGATACTGCATATGCGCATTTTAAGTGCGCATATTGTGCATTCCATCAAAATACTTTTTGAAATACGAATAAAAGCCTCCAATATATTTGTTTTTTTTTTTATTGACCTGACTTTCAAATCGCGTAGCAATGACTTTGAAACAATGGTGTCGAAAATATCGATATATTTCTATAACGTACATATACTTGAACGTAATTAGGGCGTTTCGCTCACTAAAACTGAGTAATACTAATACATGACATGGTCAGTAGTAAGAATTTCAGATTTAGCGAAATTTTCATTTGCCGGCGATCTGTTAAAAAAATGAATTCACCGGTAATTACCGAAATTTTGAAAAAAACGAAAAAAATAATGAGAAACCGAAAAAACCTTTAAACTAAAAATAATTTCCGAAAAAAACGTTACACTTAAAGATTTCCAAAAATACAGAAAATCATTTTCTAAAAAAACGATAACATTTTTCAAAAATATTTGAAACACAAATTTTTTTAATTTACAGGTAAGTTACCGAACTGTTTCTGGATCATTTGCCAGTAAATCGGTATTGACATCCCTAATCAGAAGATAGATAGATGTGATCATTGTGATAGATGTGATCAGATGTGATCATGTGATGTGATTGTTTTTTTTTTAATATTTTTTTCTGTTCATATTTAAAATATCTGAGTGCAAAACTCGTCGCGATCGTCATGAAAATAGTTTGCGTGTATTTAAAACATAAAATTGAAACACACATCTCGGATAACTTACGATACGAAACGGTTCATTACTCCGGTATCATTACAACGAACGACCTTCCGAGAATACGAAAAAATACATATATAAGCGGGGGATGAAAAAGGGAATAAGGAAGCACGTTCCGAAACCTCTTACGCGCACGTATTGAATATTCTTATATTTTATATTCGGCATTTTTCGAGGGGATGAAACTTTATCAATTTACTACCGGGCGCCGCACGAGTGACGCGAACACAGTACTGGGGGCGCGACTTGATAACCGTAAACGACCCCCTTTTTCGCGACCCCCCGACCCTTTCTAGAAACTACATATTTATACAGCATGATTGTGAAAGTGTGTCGTATTTTTTTTTTATTAATTACTGGTAAATTAAATTTTGTAAAACAAAAACTGGGAGGAAATAATGAAAAATCGAAAAAAACTGCAATCTTGCAAAAACCGATATTTCTTCAAAAATACTTTCGTTAAAAAAAAATATTTTTCACAAAAAAACCTTTCGCCAACACAACCGACATTTTTCTAAAAAAAAAAATGACAAAATTATATGAAACATAAACGAAAAAATTACACTGACCGGAAATATTAAAAATTCACCGGTAAATTATCGAAGTGTTTTGGGTCATGAGAAAATTGAATAAAAATTATTAAAAACTCATACGCTATCGATAAAACACTTATCCAGCCATATTTTTTCCAATATCATATATTTATTTACAAATTTATCACTCAAAACAACTTTCAAATAATGGAAAATATCACTCAAAAAACATTTAAATAAAAAAACAATATCAGAAATGAAAAAAAATATTTTTATGAATTTTCGTAATAAAAATAGAAATTTTTAAAAAAGAATTTTTTTTTCATGTTTTGATTAATTAAACTCTATTTAATATAATATATTCTAACTCTATTATATTCTTATAATATAAATCTATTCTATTATATTATACATATAAAAAAATAGATGTTTGTAATATATTAGACTTCGTTTCACTCCAACATCGTTCGACCGATCACTATGAAAATTAGCATATATATGTATTTTTTGTCGAAAGGTTTTTGTATCATTAAAACAAAAAAAATCAGTACGAAGAGTCGAATATCTGTCGTTCATTGAATTTAGTTGCCTTGGTTATGCAATTGATAAAAATCATATCAAGCTGTTATAATACAGACAGGCAGGACAACGTCTGCCGTGTTTAGCTAGTTTTAAATAAAACGCAAACATAGTTTCATTTTTTATGCAATTCTTAGGCCCCGCATGCACTTGCAATTTCAAAATCGCGCGATTGTTTGGTGTCAATGGCGGATTGATGGATCTTTAGCAAAATTCTTAGATTTTTCTGAGAATCCACCAATCCGCCATTGTCACCGAACAATCGCGCGACTTTAAAATCGCAAGTTCGTTCCTGGCTTTAGGGCAGGCACCCACAGGCGATTAGTGGGGGGGCGCGGTTTTAATTTTAAAAAATTTTTTTTTGTGTTTTGGGGGCGTATTGAGATTTGTGGCATTGAAACCCAAAAAAAATGTTTG
>JAOXNN020000033.1:1105253-1117438 GCA_028571205.2 Hydropsyche betteni | reverse complement strand
AAAGTGGCTACGTTTAAATCACCACTTTTGTAGTAAGTTTTAATAATTTTAACGCATTATTTGTTTATTAAATGGTCTGTTATCATAAATGGCAAACATTCAACTATTATTATAATACTTTAAATGATAGTTAAATTTAACAAATATTAAATGCCAGTGCTATCAACTTGAAACCACGAAATGAATGACCCTGTACTTCGTTGCTTCGACTTTAAATGTAAAATTTAAAAAAAAATTCAATTTTGTCCAAAAATTTTAATTTTATCTAATTTTCAATAATAATTAAATTTTATTGATTTTATCACTGTTATCTCCCATTTCATAGTGATATGATCGTATTATTTGTATATTTTATGTTAAATATTTTAATAATTAATTAAATTAAATAAGAGCATGGTGTGGAACCGGAGCACGTACTTTGATCCGGAGTGGAGCAACTTTAAAAAGTGGTTTCTCCAAAATTCTGCTTATCGAATACAACGTGCATTAGAATAAATATAAATAAAGAATTGGCAATGCCGCAATCGTCAACAGAGCGAAATAGCAACATCACGAAAATTATTCACATTTTTCATAATATTACAGAATCAAATTGGACTAAATTGTTAAAATATAATTAAATTAAAGTTTTAACAAAAAGGAAACGTTAGCAGTTGACATTTATATCGTATTACCTGTAGAGGAAGACTTTATTCTAGTGACATTGCTACCTCTTGATCATTTCAATGCACAAACTATTTTTATTGTTTTTATTATTATTTATTTTTCTATTGATAAATGATGCTCAATACAAAATTCTTTAATTCACCAAAAATAATACACATCGTATATTATTTTAATGTACAAATGATTAATTTTAAGGCGCAATATATATTTTTTCAATGCACATTCAAATCGTATCCTATCAATTTTGTGGGAGAAAAAAATCATGCAAAAATAAATGGTTTGTATGCGAAAGTGTGGTGCCGATGATTGTTGGTAAACGAAACGGTTGCAATTTCGCTTTACGATCTGAAAATTGCGCGACGACAACAGCACCGTGGAGATTTTAATTTTCTCATTCACTCTCTCTCTTGCTGTGCAAAATTTAATTTGACGTAAATTAAAAATAAGCCAACGCAGCGTAATTAACACGAGCAGTTAATGTATTCTAGCGACTCACACACGTGACCGTAATTTTTCACAGGAAACCTCTGCTCTTTCGCGATCTCCGTTTTTGCATATGCTTTTTTTAATTTTCGACCCCTCCAAAATGAAAATTTTTCACGTGCAAATATTTAATTGTGAAATATCTCGATTTGATGAAGCACTATCATATCATCAAACTGATCGTTGAAGTTATATTAGGCGATATATGTTTCGTGCTTATTTTTTGAATAAGTAACTTGAGACTATTTAGCGATTTCAAAAATCTATCTTTTGAGAGTTATATCTAATAACTTTGATAGTGTAAAAAAGGCCTTATTTTGAGTATTACATATACAAAATATATAATATCAGACATAAATCGAATATTTTTTTCAACCTGATTTAGATAAGTACTAATTAATAGCTTATTATTATGCAAATAAGGAATTTACACCTGTATATCCAATATGTGTTGTTGATCGCCATTATTGTCGGTTAGTTTGCGCATTGGTGGCACGTTGCGTCGAGCCAATTTCTTCTAAAGCTTTCCACGTCCATTGAATTTCCGCGAAAGAAGCCAACACTAGAAAGCGATTTTCCGAGATAAGCTCTCTACCATCACCGTTCCGTGTGCTTTATGCGAATTGCATCGCAATTCTAAACCGATGGTCCGCGAATAGCCTCTTGACAAGGCGCTTTAAAATCTGTAATAGGAAAAGCTGTTCATATTATTAAATAGCACTCGTATGTACACAAAAGAATTCAAGATAGTATTAAAATTTATGCCGAATTTTCTTTATCAATAATAGATATAGGTTTGAATATTCGTTTAAATTTCTCGTGCATATATTATTATAATAATAAAATGAAAATATACTTTAATTTAATACGAAACGGCTGAAAGATTCAGAACCGTTCGTGTAAGGCGCCTAGAGAGTGTTTGTTCGTTCGAGCACCTAAGTTGTTAAGCTGATTAAACGAGGCCGAACCTGGACGACAAAAAAGGACATACACACAATCTCTTTCGGAAAAACACATCCTTTAACTTTCCCAAGCCTATATTTGTACATACTTGGAAAATCCTGAATCGTTTACGTATGTGGCCCAACCGCGAACAATTATTACGGCCTTCAGATTTGCATGCCACAATGAGTTTTTAGAGGGGTTTTTTTATCTATTAATGTGTGTGAAAAAAATGTAATTTTCGTGCATTGAGTCGAATCACGTATTCATGACGAGTGGTTTCGACTTTTGTCCCTGGAGACATTAAATAATTAAAGAGCAATTGTCTGGTTTGGTATTGTATCGTTATGCTCTTTTTCTGTTTTTTAAAAATAATTTTAAAAGGTTTGGTAAAAGGTAAAAGATACTTATAGAAAACAAATATTAAAATCTTTACTGAGATGTTCTAGGAAATTTGAGGTGACTTGCATTGTTTGCACTGTATTAAATATCATTTGAAGTCAATAATCTTCAAGGTGGTTGATGAAGTTTTAAGCCGATTTCAGAGGAGGCTTTTTATAATGAATCTGTGATTTATAGTTTCCATTTTTAGAAAATATATAAAATGGTTTTAGTATCAAATGAAAGTGTATATAAATACCAAACGTTACACCAAATAATTGCAATTTTCCTTCACTTCATAAATCGTAATATTCCGCCAATATATTTTATCATGATCAAAATTTGAATTATATATTTGAAATTGATCATTATATTTGATTAATTTTCTTTATTTTCTATAAAATTATATTTAATATGAAAAAAGGACACAAATATAAAATAAATCAAAAATTCATGACATGAAAAGAGAATATTAGACTAAGCCAAATATAAAATTCTCTAGAGATTTGCCGCCAAGCGTATTTTAAAACACGTCGTGAAAGGCGGCATAGACAAAACTCTTCATCCATATTTTAGATACTTGAATTAACAACCTACGATCCCGAAGCATATGCCTATTTGGAAAATTGTCAAAGTTGAATTGAAAAAAGGAAAAATCGCATCGGGGCGCTACCGAACTTTCGTATGTATGCGAAACTTTATACTTCTATACAAACAACGGAACAAACTTCGCCATCGAATAATGTTAAGCCGCCTACAAACAATGCCGAGTTCATAATGTCGAAATATCTCACATTATAAAATTGACGTGTGTTTTTATCCGCACTGATCGTTCGGTGTTAGGTTTTCGATTTTTCAAGGAAACATTTAGAGTCGTTCATATGGGAATATAAAAAATGGGCTGCTCTTTCAATTAACTTGATACACGAATCGTTTGAAGAAGTGAAAAAAGTTAATTATACTTATATATTTCAAGTGCTTTTTTTACGTTTTTAACATGTTCAAAACTGTTTTGATAATTAAAATATCATAAAAATTATTAACTTTACAAATTGATGAGAACCGATCAAGTTACAAACTTGAAAAAACAGTTAATTTAATTATGTTCCAAGAAATTTTTAGCTTGTGAAAATAAAGTGAACCGAGTTAAAAAGAATCTGAAAAAATCATTTATAGGAAGTATTTGTAAGAAATTTAGTAACAATAAATAATGTACATTAGTAAAAATTAGAAAATATTTCAATTATCTCCTAAATATAATAGCGGATTTCTGTGTTTGTGTTCGTTTAATGACGCTCACGACTTTTTCGCGAATATGGTCGCTATGCGTTTATACAGTTAACGTCTATAATATGATGCTTATTACCATACTGCCTCTGGCTTTGCCTATATGTCGTAATTGTGACAATAATAAATAAACTGGTTTTATTCATTAAATATTAAATATTGAAATCGAGCACGGGCATCGGATAGCCGATGCTGCTACTGGCTTTGCCATCCCAATTAAGCCTGTATGCCCATTAAAATAACGGCTATAATCATTATTTACATCATTCTCGAGCTCGAAAATCGCAACTTCATTATAATAACGGCTATAATCTTTGTAGTTATATTACGTAATAGTATGGTTATAAATTCACAGCAGATGTTATCAACATCGCGCCTATACGTTATCCTCTATATATAACAAACGGGCATCGACTTTTCGCAACGGAACGGTTATAAAATATTTTTGCATAGATTTAATTTTTTTATATATAATTACGTAATTCACAGCCTATGTTATTAACAT
Source organism: Hydropsyche betteni (assembly GCA_028571205.2). Lineage (NCBI taxonomy): Eukaryota > Metazoa > Arthropoda > Insecta > Trichoptera > Hydropsychidae > Hydropsyche > Hydropsyche betteni. Next base: position 1,113,174 of record JAOXNN020000033.1, on the reverse strand, counting down.
CGTGCCTATGTATTATCCTCTATATATAACAAACGAGCATCGGCTTTTCGCAACGGAACGATTATAAATATTTTTGCATAGATTTAATTTTTTTATATATAATTACGTAATTCACAGCCTATGTTATTAACATCGGGCCTATATAATAGTTTCATATAATATTAAAGTGACAACATCAATAGTTGACCATGTATTTATAATTGATCATCTCTCAAAAAAACATAAAAATTAAGTTTTTAAAGATGACAATCTTTAGGATTTGATTCAATAGATAAATTAATTATTATAACTTTTCTATCACACCCTTTCCAGAAGATTTTCATCTTTAAAAACCTCAATTTTTACGTTTTTTTGAGAGACGATCAACTACGGTACATAGTCAATCAACGGTGTCGTCACTCCATTTCATATCACTAAAACTGCAACCTAAAATACTCATCGCCCATAAAATCAATCGATCTTCCATTTGTTTAACTTCATACAAATCCAAAAACAATCCATACCGATCGAAGAGCGCAATACATTTCGCACCGCCACCATCGATTTCTCCCTCAAAAAAAAAACCCCATACAACAGCCCGAACCTCTCTGAAGGAACATCCACCGATAACATCGACTATTCCACCATCACCCAGCAAAAGCCTGGCACGGGCCAGAGAGCAACCATGGCGAATCCGAACCGAACTTAACGCAAAGTGGCGCTCAATTATTCTCACTTATCTCGGCACGTTCCTCCGCAAGTCCCATGTCCTCCACGTATGAAATGGAGAAAAATGCACGCGGCGAATTTGCCGCAGACGGCCATGATTTACGGACGTATCGTTTCGGGATGAAAAAGTGTGTTGTGACGGATTCGACGGGAATCGAGCGCGACTGATATATGGCTGCGTTATGTGGAAATATAAGGATCGAATCTAAAGTCGGCTGACAGTCATTGGTGATTCATGGCGTCTGAACAGGTGAGATGAGGGGTGTTTCGATGTTTTTTCTATGAAAAAAAAAGACGATTCGAATGTGATTTTTGTATGGAAAAATATTTGTGTTGTCGATTTTTCGCGCAGTGGACGCTGGCGTACTTTATGAGGTAGAGGTGTGGTTGTTTTGAAATGATATAATATTTTTCGGTACTTACTTTCACACGTATTTCCAATATATTGTGTTTTCTTTGACTTTTGTTATTTAACGGACGTTCGTAAAGAATTCTGTTTAGATTAAAATAAAGGAAAAAAATGATATCGACGTTGCATCTTATAAGTCTTTTTGTATCGAAAAAAATACGATGAATCAATATAGAAGTCATATAAATGTTTATTCGCTCATATTGATAATAAATGTCAAAAAAATTATGATTTATGAATCTATTATTAAAAAAATATATATATTAAACCTACTAAATATATTGACTAATTAAAAAATTGCGATTTCTATAAGATCGAAAAATAGTATAATTTTTACAATTATTAATTATTCGTCATTACAAACGTCTTAAAATTAATCACATTCAATCTCACGCCAAATGCTTTTCAAATTCATCGCCCTTTCCTCAATATTCACATATCCGTCGAAGCCTTCGACACCGATTGGTACTATGTCAAATTATGCAACCTCCAGATCTGAACGGTGAACCCAAATTGGTAGCAAGAGCGTCGTCAATCAGACGCATGTCTACAGGTAATGCGTTTGATTGCGTCGACGAAAGGCGTTATATCAAAGCTAATAGAACCTCTTTGACCGTAGATACAGAAATCACGGTTCTCAAATGTCATTCGGATCGATATTAGAGAAATTTACGTGATTTTGGTTTGAATTTGCCCTTTAATTTTACTTATTATTTATATTAATAGGTTGTTTATACCAAAGTACTAGCCCTAATAAGATACAATGTAAAATATAATATAATAGTATATAAGTCCGATGCTAATAACATCGGCTTTGAATTACGTAATTATATATAAAAAAATAAATCTATGAAAAATATTTTATAACCGTTCCATTGCGAAAAGTCGATGCCCGTTTGTTATATATAGGAGTTAATGTATAGGCGCGATGTTGATAATGTTGGCTGTGAATTTATAACCATACTATTACGTAATATAACTACAAAGATTATAGCGGTTATTGTAATGAGCATAAAGACTAAATTTGGAGGTCGCGATTTTCAAGCTCGATAATGATGTAAATAGTGATTATAACCGTTATTTTAATGGGCATACAGGATAAATTGGAATGACAAAGCCAGTAGTAGCATCTGCTCCTCGATTTGAATATTTAATATTTAATTAATAAAACCAGTTCATTTATTATTGTCACAATTACGACATATAGGCAAAGCCAGAGGCAGTAGGTAATAAGCATCATATTATAGACGTTAAATGTATATACGCATAAAGACCATATTCGCGAAAAAGTCGCAAGCGTCATCAAACGAACGAACACACGAATGAACGAAAAAGCGAACACACACACAGAAATTCGCTATTATATATTAGGGATTGTATGTAGAATAGTTATTAAAATACATTTAGTTTCATATAAACAAATAAAATTTCAATACAGTACATTAAATATGAAAATAATTGAATAGATTAACATAACGTTTGAGAATTCCTGAGTTGTGTACTTTGATTATACATAACACTAATTTACGTCTTCATCTGAATTCAAGCGTAAACGGATGAGCGTTGTCACTGATGTATGAAAACCACACTTATTACATGTATTATGACTATTATTATATTATGTATAACAGATTTTGATATTGAATATTATTATAAAAATTTAATTTATTTGAACTAATTCAAAATTGTTTATGTTTTAATGAAAAAAAATGTCCAAAACCTTTTGATCAACTGAAACCGAAAGAAAACTGTAATAATTTTGTTTGAAATCTTTATTACTGGATATTTTTTTATTTTAAAGTTATAAGTTTTCATTAAAAAAAAACAGATTTGTTACTTCTTATAAGAATGAAATTGAAAAAAGTAATTAGTAAGCCCTTAAAATTTTACGACAGTAAAAACAATAATTCATATTTATAAAAAATATGAATTGAATGAAAAAATATATAATGATTCATAAAAATTATTACTTAAATTTTGCTGGACGAAGATCAAGAGGACAGTGAAAATGGCGGTGAGTTTCAGCATCTTCATTTTTCTACACGAGAGCTTCTGAATTAAATTTCAGCATTTTGATTTGAAGCTGCTGGGACTTTCAGAAGATTTTTTCACTTCTTGGACTCAACTGGAACCGATACCTCCGACTAATTTTACTTCATATTTATACTGAAAGTTCAACATAAATAAATCCTAAACGTCCCGTATAGAAAACCGATGGGACATGTACGCATCATAGTATTTTTTTCCATTATTATGAAAGTGTATTATAATGAAAAAAACATTTGATAATAATTCTCTTTGTTTTATTTTCAAAAATAATAGGGGGATTCTTAAAGAAAAGCTAAAAAATTACGATACACTCCATAATCCGGCCGACCGTTGTGTTGTGTAGACTGCAAACAATCAGGGACATTTTGTTTTCAATGTGTTTTTGAAATTAATTTCGTATGAAAAAGTATTGATTGTAACCGGGAACGGGAATTGGGAACCGGTATTTATAGAACGCATGAAGACAACAGGAACAACGGGCCAACGGGACCTATTTAAGATGTAAAAAAATCCAGTATTTAGAGTTGAAGATCTGTCGTTTTTTGATGACAGATCTTCTTATATATGCAAAAACAACGGGACGAACGCAAGACACGACAAAAACGGATAGTCCCGGCGAAAACGGGAAGTTGGTCAGCTTAGTTTTAGCGGGACTAACGAACAGCGATTGTAGGTGATACGAAGTTTACTGGGTCAGCTAGTAGTCGAATAATTTGTCATCATATCTTTGTTATTGTAAAAGACGTTACGTGTCAATTTTGATATCAATCGTTTATTTGTTCAAAGTAAATATTTTTCATTTATGTGCGGTTCATATGCATTCTCAAACACTCGAAATCGAAACACAAGGCTTCATTAACATACGCACAAACAAACAAAAAAAAAACCGATAAAGCCATAATTTTTCAATAAAGTCTCCGGAATTCAAACGCGCGTAAATTTTCATAAAATTCCAACCCTCGGCATCCAAAAGGCATTCGCGCAACTCGAAAGCGCGCACTCCCGTAACGGATAATGGTTTCTGTTCGACTTCGGTACACTTTCTTCAATTACTTATACCAAACAATGAAATCGAATACGCCAACGGAGCGTGTCAGACAAATGGTTGCCGAGATTGCACAGTCACTGCGGGGACATTTGCCGCGCGTCGAACTTCGGTTTTTCAACCCTTCCGAAGCCTTGTGTGTGTGTGCTTGTGGGGGTGGTTCGGGCGTGTGTGAGCGTGCTTTTGGTTTTTTGATGGTTCAATTATTTTCAGATCGAGGGAGCTTATCGTGGATGTGAAATATGGTCGGGTGTTGGTTCGACTGCGTTCATAGGTAGTACGGGCTTTCGGATTGTGTCTGTTGGTTTTAATTGACGGGTATTTTTTTTTTATGTGTGTGTATATGGTTTTTTTCTAATTTGTATTCGATGATTGATCTAATTTGTAGTTTCATCTTCTTATATACAAAAATTAATCGCCGTTCGGTTTAAGGTTTAAACTTAAAAAGCACTTGACCGATTTGGAAATTTATTTTTTTTTTGTTTGCTTTAACTAACAGGTGGTTAACAAAAAAAAAAATAATCAGGAAATTTCTAAAGAAAAGCTAAAAATAAAATAAGTTATTTTGTATGGAAAATTATACCGCCGCGCCGCGCCGCGTATTGATTGTGACAATAATTACAATCGGTACACCGGTGTGTGCAGAACGCGTGTTCACAACAGGAACCGGGAACGGGAGTTAGAGATCTGTATGTACAGAGCGCGCGAAGACAACAGGAACAACGGGCGCTATTTTAAGATGAAAAAAATCCAGTATTTAAAATTGAAGATCTATCGTTTCTTAACGACATATCTTCTTGTATGTATATGCGAAAACGACTGCATACAATCAGGGGCATTTTGTTTTCAATGTGTTTTTACAATTAATTTCGTTTGAAAAAGTATTGATTGTAACCGGGAACGGGAATCGGGAATCGATGTGTACAGAACGCGTGAAAACGACAGAAACAACGGGCCAACGGGACCACGGGACAACGGGTGCTATTTAAGATGTAAAAAATCCAATATTTACCCAGTATTTTAGAGTCGAAGATCTGTCGTGTGTTGATAACAGGTCTTCTTATACAGACGGACCACGACTTTCGCACATGATTGGTTCCTGAAAACGTGTGCGAAAGTTAAATGTTCGAAAGTAGAGGGAAAAACCACCAAAAATTGTTATTTAAAATTTTTATTTTTCAAAAATTACAACAATGTAGTATATATTGAGGATATCCGCAAAAAATCTAAAAGAACATTTTTTTCAAAATGTGCGAAATAGCGAATTGTTCGAATGTGCGAAAGTTGAGGTCCGCCTGTATATGCAAAAACGACGGGACGAACGCAAGACACGACAAAAACGGAACAGTCCCGGTGAAAACGGAATGTATGGTAAGCTTAGTTTCAGCGAGATTAACGAACAGCTATTGTAGGCGATACGAAGTTCACCGCGTCAGCTACTTATAAATATTTTCGATTTAAGACTTTTTCCTATATATAATTTTTTTTAATTTTTTTCAACAAAACTAAAGGGGGGGTTTCGAAATAAGTTTTCGCCTAGAACGCCATACATTCGGGACACAACAAAAACAAAAAAAAAATCACCAAAACCAAACAAAGCATTTAACAGACCAAATCAAAACGCATCACTTCCCCCCTTATAAAAAACAAAAAAACAATCGACCACCGCATAAACAACAACAAAACCCATCACGAGCAAGTCTTCTGACCACTTTACGGCCCTACTCCGACGCGCACAACAACCACCCCCGCAACATCTACAACGCGCACGTGCGATGTGCGGTTGTGTTGAATTAGCGCGTACACGTGGCCCTCGGTGGTATCGCACCGCTAACGAATGCGCCCCTGAGGACGCCTAATTTAAGGGACGTTTCCAGGCCAAAGGGCGGGCCGGGGGCAGGCGGGGGGCAGATCAAAGTGGTTGGTTCGAGTCGCGCTTTTGGTGTTTTTTTTTTTTTTTTTTTCGATGGGGTGGTCGATGTTTTTTGTGGTCGCGGAATGATTTGAGCGATGATTCGAATGGTGGAAATAAAAATCGTGTGGTGGTTTTGAGGTTTCGAGGTTTTTGTCGAGGAGTTCGTATAGAAACGATATGAGTTTGCTGTTGATGTACACTGTTTAGAACCAATCATGATAGTGTTTTAAATGCAACAGCTACTGGGCAACTGTTTCAGATGTCGAAGCCGTATGTGGTAAAAAATAATGAACCTTTTTCAATTTCTTTGAAATCTGATTGTATAATAGTTTCACAATAAGTAAAATTTAATCGTGGGAATCTTACGTACTGAAGTTATCGTAACATTTTTGCATAGTGGGAAAATTAACCCCTTTTTTTCGGTTTTTAAAAAAAAGTAATAATTGGCCCATAAATGTTTTATCAAAATTGAATATTTCGAATATCTACATTTATTTCTTTTCTTTGTAATATAAAATTAAACTCATTCAAATAATTCAGTATACTGATCGAAAAACAAAAATCGTTTTGCGAAGAAGTTTGTTTCAGATCAGGAAAATAATTTATTTTCTGTTTCATTTCCAAAAATATTATGAAATCCTCTTATAATTCTCGTACTCTATCAACTTATTTTTATTTAGATTTTTCATTAACTTTTTTTGACTTCAAATTTACATTTTGCATGATTTTAAATTTTTGTTTTGATAAAATATTATTTTTTTTTTAATTATTATTATTAAGTAAAAACCGCTGCGGGTTGAATAAAATCAACTCGGAGCCACCTTTGACCCATGCCTATTTCAAAAAATTGTTAGAAAACATTTAGTGTATAGAAAATATTTCTAGAATAAAACCGATTTCGGATTTCCGGTACTTTAGTCCTTTTTTATTTCCAGTTTTGATTATATGTGTTTGATTTTGTAGGGCGAATCGGTTGTTGTTAATAACTCGGGTGATTAGTAGATGTATCATTTTAGCAGGAGTTTGTCTATTTATAACTGTTTTTTAAGCTTCAAATTCAAACCATCGGAATATATCGGTATATATCGGTATATTGTAAAGACCAACGTTGTGATAATGCTTCCTGGTGATTGAATTTGGAGTGTATAACTTAAATTTATTCAATTCTATATATTTTATTATATAAAAAATATGTAGTTGTAAGAATATAAAAAAAAATATGAAAAAATAATGGAAATTTATATTCTTCAATTTTCCCATTATTACTACATATCAAATAAGAAAAATTTTGAAATCACTATCCTGCATCGAATATCATATGGGTTTCACACGATATTGATATTATTAAAATCAGTTTTTATTCAAGGAATTTTAATTTTGTGAATCACTATTATTGTGAATCATTTTATAAAATTCAATTGAAATAATAATACCACGATTAATTAGACAAAATTTTTCTTCATGTCGTCAAAAATGAATATTATATTGAATATTAAGTAATTTAAAAAAAATTCAAATGATAAATATTATAGTTGTCGAGCATAAATTTCAATGTGACTCAATTTCATTTAGAATATAAAACGTCAGATCGAAATCGACATATTTTCAAATCGCTACGGCATTAACTCTAGCCCTGTGTAGCAAACGAGGCAAATTTTTTTACGCATGCGAGATTTAAGCGCGAGTTAGGGGTGTGGTCCGGTGATGGAGATAAATAATAAAATTTCGAAGATTCAATTATTTATTTCGACTTCTCTCGTACAGGTGGTAGGTTCAGTCTACCCGGTATGTCTGC
>JAOXNN020000033.1:1071258-1102329 GCA_028571205.2 Hydropsyche betteni | reverse complement strand
TAAAGACTAAATTCGGAGCTCGCGTTATAGCCGTTCTCGTGTAGCGATTATAGCCGTTATATTTGAACGGCATACAGACTAAATTGGAACGATATACAAACAAACACAGACATCTGTCATCGATGATTATATACATGTATAGGGGATTCAAATATTTTTTCCACTGCATAGCAATCGACATATTGCATAAGTCAATAGAGACGCTTTTATAAGCATGATATTATAGACGTTAAGTGTATACGCATAAAGACTATATACGCATGAAGAATAATTTTAAATAATCGTATCGACGCGTCATTTTAAAGTCATCATTGAACAGACAGACGGACACACACACAGACATCCGTGTTTATATATAGGGGATATATTTTTTAAATAAATGAAAAATTACAGTTTTTCAATTGCGTATTACTAGTTGGAACCTATCCAACATTTTTATATGAAAACTTAATCTTTTTTTTCACAGTCTTTGGAACGTGCACAAACAGATTTTAAAATAACATTTTTATTCAATTCGTCGCATTACGAACAAAAGCTCGATTTGTATTACTCACAGATCATCGTGAAATAACCACGAGTCACCTAAACGAAAATTTCTCACCCGCTCCTCCCGCCGAGCGCGACAATGACAAATTCCACAAAAAAGCCACGAGTCGCACACAAAAAAAAAACCACTCAAAATTCCCGAAACAAACACGGATCCCGAAAGTCGACGAAAGCTCGAGTCCTTCGCCGCCCCGTACAGAGCGGACGTAACGTACCATTTCGAAAATTACCGAACGGCCGTCTCATACATCTTCCGGACGGACGGGGGACGGCGTCGTGACCGGAATTATTTTCCCTAACGTCCCACCCGTCGAAGCCTCCCGCGGGACTCGCGACGAAACAGTTTTCGGGATGCCGTTTTACAGGTGTCCGAAGTCGCCGTCGGGATCAAGGCGCGCAGGGCGAGGGGGGCCGCGCGCGGGGAATGATCCGAGACACTAAAGTACACGGACGAGTTGATCCGCACAGGATTATCCTGGCGGGGTCCTGCGGGAGGGTCTCGTCCCGCTGCGGGGTGTCGGTACGTTTTAAAGCGTTCGCCTCGTGAAATATGGGGGTGGCTAGAGTGCTTTTTGAGGTGGTTGAAGTGTGTTTTAAGTGATGGGATAGTTTTGGGCGGTGTTTTTTGATGCGTTCTGATTTCGCGAGAAATGAGGATTCTCGATTTCACTTTTGAAGCATTCCACTCGCTGGGCGCGTTGGACTCAACGTGGATCTGGCTTGGTATTGTAGCGTTGCTACATTTCTATATGATTTGGTTGGCAACACCGCGTGGACGAAGGGTAGCAACCCTGTGCGGGGGTGCGCGTACGCACGCGGGGTGTTGGCCATTCATTCTAGCCCGGGACGTCACGAGAGCAACATCTCTGAATAAAAGCATCTTGACAGTATTTGGCGTTTGCTTTAACCCCATCTCGGAACCCGCTTACCTCCACGTTACAGTATTAAAGCTCATAAGGCGCGCTGGACTCACCGATAAACATTACGAAATATATTGCTGACTTTGTTAGTTTGCCTACAAATATTTTACATTGCATTGAGTGAATATTGTAGATAAAACGCTCAAGATTAATACTGCATCACAAAAATACCCATTTTATCTGAGTTAATCTAGAAATTAGTAATTTAGCACGATAACGTGTACTTTTTCTCGGAACCAATATTTAAATACAGTTTTACCGTTCCATGAAGATAACGGCTTTAGTTGACGATCACTATCTCTTTCAGGTAACGTTCTTGCTATTGTGATTTCAGGTGTTATCTCTATGACCATAGTATTTACGTTGATTTTGGTACAAAAGCTACTCTTCGCATTTTTTTTTTTGTTTTTGATTAGTGTAATTAATAAGCCATGTTTCAAGATTATATTTTTTATGATTAATAATAATAACTAATAGTTTATCGTGAAAAATGAATATATGTAGTGTAGTTAAATTTCGAGAACCCTAAATATTTTGAATGAAGTGGTCATCCTAGTTTCAAGAGTATTTTTTTTTAAATAAAGCTAGAGATTATTTAACTGCGGAGCTTGAAACGATTTATTGTAAGATATAAAATTTATTTATTTTGTTGTCGATCCCTAATTATTTTATGTATATTAATTGTTATTCATGCTAGATATAATTAATTTTAGCGATTTATACAAAAATCCGGATATTTTTTCTCCGAGTAGACGGTATACCTATTGCGGAAAACTTTACGAGCGCAAAGGGCTAAAATTTCTCGAGAAATTTGCGAAATTCCTCGATAAATGAAAATTCTCGATTTCTCCATTTTTCTCGAGAATTTTTGAGGAGAAGCACTAGTTTGAGGTTTGTTCTTAATTTTGCGGTTGTCAGATTTAATGGGGTTTTCGTTTGAAGTCTGTTTGATGTGCTATCGTATTGAGATTGTGCCTTGTTTTTTTGTGTTTTGTTTGAGTTCAGCGTGAAAAGTGTCTTCAATTATTTTTATAATATTGTCGTTTTTTCAAGTCGGTGAGAAATTGAAAATTTTAATAATGTAAAAACCAGTTACTGGCGTGTTTTGATCGGAAATTGCAAAGTTTTTATAAACGGAACAAAAATATTGAATCATTTCTGAACATCGGAAGTTAAGAGCGGAGAGGAAATTTTGTTTCCTCTAGGATGAAAAATATGGAAATTCAATAGATATTAATAATATAATTTCATTTTTTAATAAAAAAACTAATAATTAAAATTGCGACTAATTTAAAAAAAAGATATATATTATATGAAAATACTATTGGTAATAAGTTAATTTGGACGCATATTTTGATGAGAGCATTTTTTTTTTGAAATGATGAAAAATTGATGAACCATTCTTATTGACCCTCCCTATTCATTTGATTTGTCTATATGTGATTATTTTTCTTTTAAACAAGAAAAAACAAACAATGATGATACTAATAAATACTAACAAACATCAAGTTAAATAATTATAAAATCTAATAGGTATTTGGCTAAAGGTACAGGTGTTCTATTTATAATATGGATTACGATTTTCCAGCACCAAAATTTTCATTAACATCGAGTTCTCTCATGTATAATATATCTTAAGTGCTAAACGGAGCATGTATAATCATAAATACTAAAAATTATTCATGATCATTGAACAACTTGCATACTTGTTTGCAAACATCCCACGCTAGATTCGTCGTTCAGTTATTAACGATTTCCACGAAAAACATCTTCGAGCTTTTCCGTGACGACGAAAAATTGATTAGATAGTTATCGAATTAAATATGGCAATTAAACCGACCGTACGATCGTAATTGCGACTTTATTGCCCTCCCGTTCCCGAATTAATCACGAAATAAATTATACGTTGTTCGTTAATAATTCACTCGAGTTTTCTTGGGTAGGAAATTTCAGAAGGCTTCGCGTGTTCAGAGTCCACTTTAAAACGTTCAAATTAAAACCTGAACAAAAAAAGGGAAACAGTTATATAAAATTGCTGACGACAAAAACAATAACGTCTATCGATTATTGTCGTTTTATGAATACGGTAGTTTACATTTACTTTTTGCATATATGTATGTTAAAAGTTGTATTTTTTATAACTCAATTGTATCTTTGAAAACTATACGCGTTTTGAATTTTATTTTAAAATAAGGTATTTATCTGTTTGTATTATATTTTATCATGATGAAATTTTCGATTCGTTAACACACTTAGCGGACATGCGATATGACGCAAGTCCTGCCATCTCCAACTAATGGCTTTCAAAGGATTTATAGTAATCGACCACATTACCCTGTACATACCTGAATATCGCATGATACATATTATTATATACGTATACGCGCTTTTGTATGTGAAGTTACCTTTGAAAGTCACTAATGCGGTTAAGTTAAAACAATAAATTTCGCAAAATGTTGCCCGGGGCGAGATTATGGCCGCAGCAGGCCCTGGGGTGTAGCGAAAAGCCCTTTTGCCGAACGGAAAAGCGATGAAAAAATCGCACGCACATGCTCGATGTTTTATTATAAACACTCAGTGCTACAACGTATCCTTTCATGCGGATATTCCGCCCCGATCCCACAGTCGAAAACAAGCATTTGTAACAGTTGATTGGTTTCGAATCGGAATCTCTATTCAGACGCGTAATTGATCATCAGATAAAATCTTTAACCCATTGATTAAACGTTGCTTTGAATAAAAAACGAACGACAAACATCACAACCGTGCATTTTTCTTTCGGCAGAGGATCTTCGGCGGCGACCATTTTTCTCTATTTGCAAACATCCATTCAAATGAGAATATCCCTTGTAATCGCGCCGGTAAGCCTCCGCACCATTCCCATGCCATTCCCCATAGAGAGAACCCGTGTTTTTGATTAATAGACCGGGATTTGTTCGGTAAACCGCGCGCTTCGAGAGAGCGAGCCGCTTACGAGGCTTACAGTTCCGTTGCATACGGACGACAGTGGCCAGAAGTGCATTTATTTATCGCATGTAAGGTATCACATTTTACACAGGTACTACTGTTTTTGGTGTGTGTGTGTGTGCATGAGAGGCTTAAGTCGCCCGCACATGTTCGGAGGATTAATAAGACGCAACGTGAAGTACGTGCGCTATGATTAATCCCGGATCAGGAAAAGCGGTGGAAAACTGGGAAAATTGCTCTTGTGTGCACTTGTGTGTCTCTCAGTGGTCAGCTAGATTCGGGAGCCGTGATCGTTTCAGATGTTTGAAATCTCGTATTGGGGGTGTTTTATAAATGTTTTGTTTTTGTTTGTTTGCTGAATTAATGGTGGCGATTTTAAAATACAGAAATAAAAAAGATGAAAAAGATAAATGCATTCGATAAAATAGCTTTTTATGTTTTCATGTATTTGTTAGTGAACATTTATAACTTGTGTATTATTATTTTACAATTTTTATATCAGTTTGTATCGGATTCAAATTATTTTAAGTAATTTGTAGAAAATTAATAAAATTACTTAAAACATAATAACTGTTTTCTTTTAATTTCAAAATTTTCTTTGGTAATCTCGTTTATCTATAATTCTTGCCAGATTTTACAACCGTTTGCCCGCAGTTGAGGAGGCAACTAATTTATGCTTGTAAATACAAAGCCATTATTTAACACATGAAATATACATTACTCGTGATAGTAATTTGGCTGTTGATTATTTGAATTGAATATATTTATTTGCTTGTCTAATTATTGTTTATTAAACACACAACAGTTGACATTATCTGACTAAACATCACTGAAGCACACACAAACGGCAACCATAATACTTACAGTGGGACATTATAGGCCCTAGCTTCAAACTATTTGCTAACTACTATAAATTAACAGCAACTAGTTTTCACATAAATAAAAACGAAAGTCGTTGTTTTCATTATTTCATCGCTTCGCTCTTAATGAAAATCAAAACCTTAGTACTATATTTGTACATGACTAACGATCAATAATGAAAAACAAAATTTCATACACCATATTATCTCAATGGCGTTTTCGGCACAAAGGAAACATTTATGATATTTTGAATGCTTCAAATTGATATTGATTTTTAAATTGAACACTTCTTATCTTCCATATCTAATCAACTTCGATAAGACATGAATGTCTTGTAAAACATTAAGTGCTCCGTGCCGTGTCGAGACAAAATGATAGAATTTTATAACGCAAATTGAAAAATAAATTCAATAAAGTAACGTCGTCTGTTCCAGAAAAATATTGTTACATTTCGCTATGAGTTTTGCACGGTATCGTTTCAGATAAATAGTTTTTATTCGACTTTTGCACTTGGATATAACGTCATAATCGTCCACCACAGTGAACACAACGAGTTTCTATAATATTACATTGTATTATTATTTTCGTATTGAATTTGTAACATTTTCGATCGTTTCTTACTTCGCTTTTTTTAGACATATTGTATTTCACTGAACGTTTATTATAGATGTTTTTCTCTTCTAGATTAAGCCGTATTTGTTACAATGGAAACAAAACCGTCGACTTTTGATTTTTCTCAACACAATTCCATGTCACAGATCGTCTTAATCTTATTAAATGTTATAAACAAACTTTTAATATACTTTTATTTACGAGATTTGCGCTAAATCCGCAAATAAGATTAAATGTTTCGGAAGATCACATTTTCATTTCAAATAATATTAAAATCGTATCAATAAAATACAGGAATATTGTCATCAACGTTTTTTTTTTATATATAAAATAATTGTCAATCGCTATGTATTATATTTACATGTGAAAATACATTACCATTAACTATTTAAAACTCACAAACTTTTAAGACCGAACCCGGACACGAAAATATTTGCGACCCTACGAATTACCGAACCGGACATACTAAAGTGACTCCTTCACCATTAGACAAACATCACGAAGACCAAATGAATAATATATTGGATCGAACACATTACTCCATCCTTCTTAGACGTACAGCTAAACTTACAGCCGAATATATAATATGTATAAGAATAAAAGAAGGACGATGCGAGGCTGTCAGGTGAATTACAGTCCCCTGACGAGGACGACTTAATGACTTTTTTGACGTCAGGAGGACAACTTTGCCCGGCGTTCGAATTTTTCAATAAGGCCATTTCAAAAATTCATCTTATCTTACAGTGTGTCTCTCGTTACTTGATGGAGTCGAATACGATGAATAAAATAAGCCCTCTTTCGAAGAAGGCGATTGTCGATGCGATCTTTGTTAATTTGAAAGTTGCGAAGGTGATGGATTTTTAATGGAGTTTCTATAGGATTTTTTTCGGTACAACACACTTGTTAGCATCAATGAAATATTCATCCTAGTCCTTCGATACTTTTTTGTTTATGTAGCAAATTAAACCTATGTATTAAGTTACTACGTATATTTCATCGGATTTTTTCGATAGTAAAATATTTTTCTCCTTTTTCCGAATTAATGAATAAAATTTTTATTCAAACTATTCTATTACGTAGAGGATACATTGTTTTCATCATTTTTTTAAGTTCGAAACTAGCAATTGAATAATAAACAGCCAATAGAAATTTTTGGAATATCTAATAATAAAGTGCATTTATGGAATTTTTTACTGTATAAATTTTGCAGAAATAACGTGACTGCAGCAAACAAAAATAATTGTATTGTATAGAGATGCAGTTAATTCATTCGTTTGTGGTTTTCGAAATTCAGATTTGTGGATTTTTTATTAACCGACAAACATGTTAATTACTTGTTACTGGCCATAATTTAGGCTGATCTATGTCAGACTATCAAAAAGATCGTGTTTAAGATTCAACCGACGAAAAAAGTTCTGCATCTGATGTTTGATAAGAAAAAATACGATGAAACTTTTACATTAGCTTAATAAAAAAACCTTTTTTTATAAAAAAAAAAAGTACAAAGTTTGAAAAACCCAATGAAACCCCAAAAAATCAATGCTTTACAATTTAATTCTATACGAATCTAAATGAATTTTTCTCTACGCAATCCGACTCCATCCCCTTTCTCCTGTTTCGATCCTTGTTGCTAGTGTGAGCGCACATAATTAAGACGGTGCTCAAACTGAATAATGATCGACATCAGTTTCGTCATTCGTTACGGGTGTTGTGTAAAGCCCGACCCACACTAACCGACACGGAGAAATCACAGACGGGAAGCAAGGTGGTGAGAAAGAAAAGGGAGAGGGTGTGTGCCAATTTAATTTTTCGGGCTTAGCACTTAATGACCCACAAAATGGTTGGTAGGGGGCGGAGAAATCTTTGCCATGTTCTCGTTTCCTTCGAGACGCGAGTTTTCCCGTCGGGAAATCACGAATTTTCCTATTTTCCTACGCAGCCGTGTACCGGGTGTCGATACACGTCGAAGACATTCTTGGTAAAAGATGATTAAATTGTTCTCTTAGAGACGCGTTTACTTTTTTTTGAGTCGCTTGATCAAAATTCATTTTTAATTAGAAAGTTATATACACTCGAGCCGTGTATAAAACAGTTTTAAAGAAATAACATGATTTCGATGTAATACGGTTAATGGATTGTGGACCTATTTTTGTACGAGTTTTATATAACACGGTTATAGAAAAAAAAATGAATTAGTCATTGTTTTATTTGGGTAAACAAATTATTTATTGACCAATTTCCATTTTCATATGAATAAAAATGCAGTATATGATCACGGATTTCTATTTGTGTGTCCGTGTGTACGAATGACGCTCGCGACTTTAAAAGCTCGAGTTTATGTGTTTCACAGTAGCACTTTATGCCATCCGCACTCTAATCTTTTACAAATTTTCACGACCTAAAGGAAAAATGATTTGTAAAAACTGTCAAACATAACCTCACGCACACATAAAAACTACTCGTGAAATTTGTTAAGAAACCTAATTTTCGACTTATGTTGTTTAAATTACGAGTCAAAAACACATATCATGTATTTTATCTAAATACGTAAATGTATATTTTCTGTATTGTTTTATTAAATAAAAATATTAACAAACTTCGATACTTTTTGGAAAAAAAAACCCTTCGATTTTCGTATAGAACGAATTTATATTTCACAACGTGTTTTTAAACCATATAAGGAGCTCGGCAGTTAATAGTGCTAAGCACCAAAATTATAAAATTGAGTTTCTTCCATTTACTACAAAAGTTAATACTTTTAATACAGAAATTAAATTCCACATTATCTCAAAAGATGACAGTACTATCCTGGGTTACTCCTAGTTTTATTTGCGTATAAATGCATGTAAATTTTTTTCTGAAAACTGTTTTTCTTAATATCTCCAAAAGCAACAAACACTCCTTACTGTCGAAACCCTCATATAACTAACAATAAGTAATACGAGATCTAAGTGTACTTTATATTATACATTTCAGTGCATAATGAACTACGTATTTCGATTCAAACGTCATACAAACAAAACGTATACGCCAACTTCTCAGCTTCTGCAACTCACTTAACTCATGCCCATATTATGACAGACCGATTATTTCTTAATCGCTCCACATTCAATTAACCAAACATACCTTCGTCGGTAATTTACAACCGAATCTGCAGACGGGCCATTCCAGTTCGGTTTCTCGTGGGACCCCGATAACCCCTTTTAGTGCGGCCATCTTCGACGGCGAGGACTCGAATTTGCCGACTAATAGTGTAATTTGGACTCCACCCGAATCAATGTCAAATGAAATAAGGTCGTGTCCTTAATCCTCACGTGTGCACGGCACGCAATAAAAGTTGCGTCCTTTCCCGGAAATTAAAGTAAAAGTTAATACGGTGTGTGCGCTCGCGTGATGGGCAAGAGTTTACTCGTTCAGTTCTATTAGTCGAGCAGGGATTGTATTATATTTTGAATTAACGGATCTGTTTAATTCATTTAGTGATGTATGTAATTGTACTTTAGTTTAGTTCGTAGGTTCTCAAAGTGGTCCACACGGACCCCCTGGGGGTCCCTGTCTAGAAGAAAAAAAAGGGGGTCCACAAGATGTAAACGGGACTCCGCGGATCTGATTCGTTTAAATTGTGCACATAGTCAATAACGATAATCCCCTATATGTAATATCCCCTATATATAATAGCGGATTTCTGTCTGTTCGTGTATGTTGATGACGCTCGCGACTTTAAAACGACGCTTCGATCCCCTATATATAATTATTCATGCGTATATGGTCTTAATGCGAATACACATAACGTCTCTATTGACTTATGCAGTACGTCGATTACTACGCATTGGAAAAAATATTTGAATCCCCTATATACATTTACATGTATATAATCACCGATGACAGATGTCTGTGTTAATAACAAATGAATTGGTTTTATTTATTAAATATTAAATATATTCAAATCGAGTACGGGCATAGGGTAGCCTATATGTCACACACAAATAACAAATGAACTATTTTGATTTTATTAATTAAATATTCAAATCGGGTACACGTTTCGGGTTCACACGATCGGGTTTTCACATTTTTTTCGTTTTCCGTTTCTTAACAAATCCACAGCCGATGTTACTAACATCGGGCCTATATACTAGTAATAAAATAATAAACAAAACCCACATTTTTTTCACCAACCACTAATTTTCTTTCGAAAAAAATAAATCAGTTTCAAATCAATGAACGTGGAGATTTACGACTGTACCTTACAAATTTGAAGCCAAACATTGACCAATTGACATAAGAACATCAGGTTCATCCCTCTCATCAACAGCGTGTATTCAATTTATGAAATTATTTTATCATGTTTTATTTATTTCACTCCGCATCCAAATGTTTGCTTGTATACCTTTTTTTATAATTGTAAACACTATTATTGTAAATCGAGCACTACCTGTATTTCCAATTCATTAATATTAGAAGAAGAGTTTTGCAATTAATTTTCTTTCGACATCGAACGGAAGATGCGCTTTGAAAAAAATTCGCCTTCGCCCACCCAACTCTCAGCAAATCGGCGTCCGTTTCGAGAACCGTAAACAAATGAAAAATATTACACAGCACACGAACATAACACAGAACACGATTATGTTTGTGCCCCATAGATTTTCGTCGGCAAGGATTGTTTACGAGGCTAACACGTTTTTAAGCCGGGCGTCCCGCGCATATTCCGGCCATATATTTCCCGGGCACCGCCCGTGTAATGGTATATCTATTATTTATCTGATGGGACACACAGAGATGACGTTAACGACATAAAAATGACGGCAGGTACACAACAATGACACCGTATCATAAAGAACCGGCGACCCTTAAACGTGAAAGGGTTTTTCTCATTCCACGCGGGCGTCCCTTCGTATCTCCCTGGAGACACTTGCGAAGAAAAAGTGCTTATAAATGTACATGCGCTCGTGTTCCGCCATTTTTGTTTATGTTGTTACGCGATGTGTTATTGTTTGTGGGGAGGGGCTTTTTGGGATGGGGCCGAAGATAAAATCGTTTTCGATTTCGCCGCTGGAATGGCAGATATGTTGAGTTTGTTTGATGTGTGAAAATTGATTTGCGAGATATCGGCTGTGACTTTGAGTTGAGTTGCTTGCGACTGTGGTTCAATTTCGAAACTGATTTAAAACGTGGTTTTAGTTTAATTTAAAGTGGTCGAGATGATCTTTTGGAAAGTTTCAGTTTTTTTTTCAAAAAAATAATAATCGGAAGAATTTAAACACAAAATAAAATGATATTTGTACATTAAACAGAACCTTTTTTTTCGATGTGAAATTGTTGTTATCATTCAAGTAAATGAATAGTAAAAAAATATATTCTTGACGAAAAAAATTGACACGTTCATCTTTCACAATAACAAAGACCATCACAAATTATTTGTCGATGTGACTAAATAAAGAGCATTATTATAATTTTTTTTTCTATTATAATATTTTAATAATAAACGGAAAATATTATGATACGTATGTGTCACATCGTTTTTCGATATGGCAAGTTTAGGAATTTCAAACTGAACTTTCAGTATAAATATGAGGGAAAATCAGTAAAATGCTTAACAAAAAGATCTCTAATTTATATTTATAAGATATATTATATAAATATAAATTAATTTAATGTTATGATACTGTTATGAAATTTCAGCGTTTTTTCTCAGACTTTCTGGGTCTTCTAGTAAACTTTTAGTAATCATCTTGAACTGATGCATTTGAATAATTTTTTTGCATACTCTTTGTTTTTTCAAATATTCAAATAATTTGTCATCGTTTCTTAGTTGCAGTAAAAGATATATGTGTCAATTTTATTTCTCATATACCATTAAAATCATGCTAGATTGGAAAATAACTGAATTGAACAATAATACACCAATGGAAATAATTAAATATAATATGTAAAAATTCGTTAAAAAATTGAAACATCATTGGAAAACAAAAACCCTTCAGCTTAAATACGAATATTACATTAGTTATGAGCTTTGACGGTGCTAATTCGTTAATTGCGAAAATAAAAAGCATCCGATTTCAACATTTTTTGCGAACCACCTATTTTTATTTTGTTTATATATTTTTAATTCAGAATCGTCATAGTAATTGGTATGTAATAAAACTTTTAACTGTAGTTTTTTTTTACTTTTGATAAAAATTCTGAAATATTAATTATAGTCAGTTATTAATTATATATCGATTGATGAGCAAATATTTTATTTCGCATTAATTTCATTCTTCACTAAAATGAAGAATTTTTTTGATAATAAATAAAGCTTTTACTTTAGTGACAATATTCTACAAGTTTTTTATGGTTAATATGAGTTCAACTTCAAAGAAAACGCCACACGGAAAATTCATAAAGCGAAATACGGATTATTTTAAAAGATATTATATAAAATATAGCATAAGATGTAAATATTAACATTTCTTCGTGGAGAAAATAAATAAAATGAAATATACTAAAAATAATTATAACGTATGAATTATAATATAAGACAATTTTCTCCGGATGTCCTTTGAAATGGGATCTATTGTAATTCACCCCAAGTCCTCTCCCTTATTTCGCTTTTAATATATCAGGGGAAAGCGTCGAGTGGATCATTTTACTATATTAAAAAATATAATGAAATCGCTTCCAAGGACCAACGCTGTAAAAGCATCATTTTTTTGCGATGCCTTATTTTACAAATTTGAAAATGGAAAAAAACGCAAACTTGCAATATAATTTTCATTATTCAATCAAACGGCTTAGTTTTGACCTAGAATGAACTACCGCACTTGATTTTTTTCCCATATAATATATTATTATTCAAGGCAAGTACATGAAGGATTCGAATTTTTTTTCGTGCTTCGATGAAAGCAAATCGTTAAAATTGAAACCGACGCGATGTGTATCGAATGTTTACGATTCGAAAATTCCGCAACGTATTTTTCCTTTTAACAGTTTTTAAAACATACTTTTATTACCTGCTTTATACGTTTTGACATTACGTAATTGCAGGATTAGCCATTCAAACCGTCCTCTAATTGGTATGGCAAAAAATATTCGATTTTGAAAAAAAGAAGTGAATATATTTTCGGGAAAAACTTTAAAAAGTGCAAATGAAATCAACGGGGAAAGACAGCTAGGATAACCAATTAAGCTTTATCGATTGGCATGTGCGATTCAAATGGCCTCATTCAGGCTCGATTTGATTTTATTTATTTCGTATATAACCGATTGAATGGGTATTTCGTTTATCGGAATAGAACGATTTTCGCATATACGAATTGTAAAATTTGCATTTAATGTATTTGAGTTGAATTTGTGATACTTGTTTTGTTAATGATCGAAAGTGTGTCCTAATTCAGAAAGAATAAAATAAATTCTTAGAATATACTAAAAAAACTGAATGCTTCTTAAAATTATATTTATTATAGGATTGTCATGCCATATCTAAAAAAAGGTCATATATTATTTTTTGTTGAAAATAGAATGTCTTCCTTTGATCCTAAAATATCTTTCTTTTACATGTAGTATCGTTCAAATACAATTTAAATATCCTAAGTTTTTTGTTTAAAATGAAAATTTTTTGTCGACAGGTTTTTCGAAAACCATGACTAAATATCAATGTTTACAACAATATTTGTAAAAATAATAAAGTTTAATTTATATTGCTAGTAATTTTAGTGTTCTTGTGTGATTAGTGCTTTTTTTTGGGACTTTTCATCAATAAAAGTATCCTTACTCATATTCAAAATAAATAAACGACACATTTTTGCAAAAAACTCACACGAAAAACTTCAAAATCGACAATTTTCGCTATGAAAAACCCATGCAGAATACTGAGAGCTTTTACGAGCCATGTTTATGACGTATTTTTCGGACCTCCCGACGCGCTGAACACTTTTTTCAGCGCTGAAATACACACGAGCTCTACGGGCGCTAGATTATATTGGCCTTGTTGACTATTTGTCATGTAAGCTTCGAGCTTTATGGAGAAAAAAAAGCCACGTTTGCATTTTGCTGAATGCGTATTTGCATTATAAGCATGGGATTTGATGAAATGAAAGTGCCGAAGAAGGAAAGAGAATGTCTGTTGGAGAACGGTCGGAAAAAATTATGTAAAAAGTGTGGTGATTAATCTTATTATGTCTGTTTTGATGGCGATGTCAAGTTAAGTTCTTTTAAAATTTTAAACTAGATTCAGCTGTAAGAAAAAAATAAGTCTGGTGAAACTATTGAACGAAGCTTATCGAATTTAATATTAAATTTTAATTGTTGACCGTTTTAAACGTCGTGTATTTTTAACGAGTGACATTAATTTTTATTCAATCGCGTTAATTTTATACGAAAAATACGTTCGGTAAATTTGAAATAACTCAAAATCTCCTTGTAAATTTTTGTAACATTATTGGGATTTTTCCGGAACGTTTATTTTCAGCGATATTGCACCTGGTCAACGCCGCCAAGCGAGGAAAACTAATTTATCTAGTTAACTAGTTTAAGGTAGTTTATTAGTTGTGCAAAATTTATGATACTAAAAAACTATGTTTGCAAAATGCCTTTGTTTCATTAAAATTAAAAACATACTTCATATCGTGAGTTTTATTACGATTCTCATTATGTCATATAACTTTTTATTAACTTTCAAAACAAGTATTTTATTCTATCATAGAGTTATAAAATTCAAAAATACCATATAATATTTTTTTTTTCAAATTTTTTAAAAATCTTCTACAGTTTACAAATGTAAGGGAGACTTGTATAATTCCGTTTTATAAAGCGCTCGTTTGTCATTTTGTTTAATTCTATTGCAAAATAATTTAAAAAAAAAAGTTTATGATTACTTAGCATCAACAAAATTCTTTCAAAATAACTGGTGATTTTATTTAAACACTTTTCGCAATTAAAAAAAAAAAACAGAAATAAATGAAAAAAATCATTTTTCTTGATAAAAATAATTTTAATAATGATTATTTTGAAGGCTATCGAACCCATATCTATAAATATTTAAATGAAAAAATGCTATAAAATTTCACATATACTCCTATTCTATCTACTGACAGAAAATAAAAAATAATACAGATTGAAAGCATTTTTTTACTCTCCTTAATCGTGCGTGAACTCCGCATTATGAAAAAATGAAAATCATTATAAAATATGTCTATAATAGCATCACACGTGAACATTAAATATAAAAATGAATCGCCGAACGGTTTAAGGCTTAAACTTAAAAACCGCTTGACCGATTCGGATATTTATTTTTTTCCATTGTTCGCTTTAACTAACAGGTGGTTTACAAAGAAGAATAATTGGAGATTTCTAAAGAAGAGCTGACAAATAATATAAGTAATTTTGTGTGGAAAATTACACCGTCACGCTGCGCGCCGCGCCGCGTATTGATTGTGACAATAAATAAAATTGGTACACCTGTGTGTGAAGAACGCGTATTCACAACGGGAAACGGGAACGGGAATCGGGAACCGTTGTGTGCAGAACGCGTGAAGACAACGAGAATAACGGGCCAACTGGACAACGGGCGATACTTTAAGATGAAAAAAAAAATCCAGTATTTAGAGTCGAAGATCTATTGTTTGTTGACCACAGATCTTATATATGCGAAAACGACTAGACGATCGCAAGACATGACAAAAACAGGACGCATGGTCAGCTTAGTTTTAGCGAGACTTACAAACAGCGATTGTAGGTGATACGAATTTCACCAGCTAGTTATTACTTAAATTAAGTCAGCACGTATTCGTGCATTTATTGGAAAATTTCCAATAAACACAATTTTCAAAAATATTTCGGTTTTATTCAAAAGCATCAAATTTATTCGAATTATATAATCGAATTAGATGTGTCGCGGTTCCACATAAGCCTTCCGCATTTCCACGCAAAATTATCACACAAAAACAAGTTTTTACCCCGAAACTCCGCTTTTTTTCACAATCACTTCCTACCACCAAACACAAACACATTTCCAAACCACTCACACACCCAACACTTTTCCACAACCCGACAATTCGCCAGCGACGAAACTCGACACCCCCCCCCGAAAACGCGCTCCAAAAACGAATCCTCCCTTGATGGGCCCATGTTCAATACGCGGCAAGGATATGTCGAATATCCCGGCACGTTAATAGGATAACACGGGCAACGGTGTACTAAATTTAAGCGATTAATTAATAACGCATGTTGTGCGAATCCAGCCCTAACCCTTTGGGCATCGCGCAGAACGCCGAAACCGCGGCCTGCACTCCAGCATTTATCATTCACCGTAGCTGGCGATGGTACATTATTAAGCAGTGTACTATTTATATTGCGTGATGGATGGCAATACAATATTTGGTAGTGTAACATCGGGAGCGATGCCGAAACGCGACATCAATATTAATATTAATAATGTTGATTAGTTTCGGTGCTCGGGTTCGGATTGCGTATTTCGTCACGTTCGGATGGCGTGTTTGCGTTTTCGATTGGTTCGGATTAGGTTTCGGTGTGCGATTTGGATTTTTTGCGGGTTGTCATGAAGATGGTGCGGAAACGAGGTTTGTGTGAGTCAATGTGTTTTGGTAGTTTTTATTTGTATGGTTGGTTGTGAGTTTTGTTCTTTTTTTGTATGAAAATAAGACGTCCTCTTTTCACAAATATTTTCCGTTTTTTGCTGTTTAGTAGTAAAACTTCGACGTTTTCATAATACAGTAAGTCCTCGACTTACATGATTCATTCGTTCCGAAGGTTTTCACGTAAGTCGAAAAATCGCGTAAGTCGAAAAATCGCGTAAGTCGAAAAATCGCGTAAGTCGAAAAATTGCGTAAGTCGAAAAACAAAAAGGAAGATCTAACACAAACCGTGGAAGCATATCCTATGTTAGGAAAGGAAAAGCTTCAAACAGAATAAGAAATCTTTTATTCGAGAAAAGAAATGCATAGCTCCAATAATTAGTTAACATTTTTAAAATTTATTTCTGCAAATAATCTATGCGAAGTGTTAGTGGAAATAACGAAGCTTGTTAAAATTCTAATGACAACTCCTATGACTACTGCATAGCCAGAACGGTGTTTTTCGGCAATTAAACGAATAAAAACGTACCTGAGAAACATAATGGCTCAAAAAAGATTGACAGTCCTATATATGTTATCAATTTAAAAAAAATGATTATCAATAATGAAAAATTTTATGAAAGTGTAATAAACCTTTTTTCCAAAAAAAAAAAACAGGAGAATGAATTTTGTGATGAAATAAAAAATTTTAAATTTATTTTTTTAGGTTATTATTAAAATACTAGTATATATGCCCGTTATTAATAACATCGGGATGTGTATGTGTTTATTTTAAAGTCGATGCCCGTACGCGATTTGAATATTTGATATTTAATTAATAAAATCAAAATAGTTAATTTGTTATTTGTTTGTGACATATAGGTAAAGCCAGTAGTTAGTAGGTACCAATAAACATCATATTATAGACTTTAAGATAAGAAGATAAGATTATAGCCGTTATTATAATTACCATAAAGACTAAATTCGGAGCTCGCGTTATAGCCGTTCTCGTGTAGCGATTATAGCTGTTATATTTGAACGACATACAGGCTAAATTGGAACGATATACAAACAAACACAGACATCTGTCATCGGTGATTATACACATGTATAGAGGATTCAAATATTTTTTCCACTGCGTAGTAATCGACATATTGCATAAGTCAATAGAGACGTTTTTATAAGCATGATATTATAGACGTTAAGTGTGTACGCATAAAGACCATATACGCATGAAGAATAATTTTATAGACGCAAAAAAATAATCGTATCGACGCATCGTTTTTAAGTCGCGAGCGTCATCGACACAGACGACAGACGGACAGACAGACAGACAGACAGACACACACACACATACACACCCACCCCCCACACACACACACACACACACACACACACACACATACATACAGATATCCGTGATTATATATAGGAGATTTGATCATCATCGTGTACATTCTATATGTGGAGCTATTCTAATACAGTCAAAATTTGAGCATTTTAATTAGAGTATCAGTAAGTTGAGCATCTTTTTCATATGACAAAATTTTGAAATAATGTCTTAAAAATGATATTAGGTCATATTTTAGTATTAACCATGCCACATGTTTCTCAACTCGATTAACAATAATCATCATTTTTTATTTAATAGTTATCGGTGAATATCAATTCTATCACTGATAATAAATAGCTTTTGTTTATATAATTTGTTTTTTAGGAATCGCAGATTTTACGTTTCGTAAGTGGCATATGTATTTTTATTCGGACAATTTTCATATTTTTATTCAAAAGGCAAATCGTAAACGTTTTTATATCGCGGGATGAGTGCTTCTTAAAACTTTACTTGTCGACTCTATCCACGCTATGAACGTAAACAAAGCGCGAAAACATCAAAAAAATAAAGAGCATTCTTGAGTTTATTTTATATCTGTATAAAAATGAGGACCCAAAAATTATCATACGGTGTGTACGCATCAAAAACATAAAAAAAATACGTCGTAAAATGTTTTAACTTTTCTTTCAACATTCATTCAAATATTATATAAAAAATAAATTAAATGGTTGGATAAAGGTATCGTTCCGCCATTTACTTTAAATATTCAAAGATTCTTAAACATCGCATGTGGTAAGCGGTACCAGTTTTTCTCCTGAAAAAATCGCAACCGAACCTCCTTGATAAAAAATTTAAAACGTGTCGCTTAACGGCGGCGTTAAGCACACATAAAAATATTCAACGTGCACCAATATCGAAAGCATGATAGCTAAATTGTGTCAAGAGTTCAACTCCCCCGCGTCTATAAAAACGCCCTTTTACGACTTGGCCTCTGCCTCAGTGGCAACTCAAAGAAACCATCATTTGTCAGAGTGCTGAAAAACTTCAGCTGACGCTGATAAAAATGGCTGAAATAAAAGATATCAATGAGATTCTAGATCATTTTTATACGTCTGAACTTTTTTCCCCAGATCTTTTTATAGCTTTTGCCATTTCGAAATGCATTCATGTGATCCATCCACAATGTTGTATATTCAATTTGTTTGGCGTTCGTTCGACCGTCCCATTTTCAGTACGACCTTTCGTGTGTGTGGAATAAATCATTCGGGTTTTTCTGATTTTCAATATGTTCAGTTCATGGACGTTTCTATTATTATGTGATTGTTGTGTATAATGCGATTAAAACGAATCGCATTGAATTGTCATTATAAATCATGTTGCATTCGTGTTGATAACGCGACTTTTTCATTTATGTGAAAACAGTGATTAAAACGTTTACGTGTAGTTTTTAATGTGAGCGAAATTGTAGAACATGAGATTTCAATCATATATGTATTAAATGGTTTTTTTTCTGAATATTATTTTTCATTTTAGTAAACAATATTAGTATTATATTATTCATCGTTATTTATAAAGTAAACTATGATTTTGAATCGCATTCTAGTTATAAAATGTATACGCACTCTTATCAGATTACCCTCGGTAGCCCAACGCCAAACATACCCTCCAGGCCGGGAAAAAAAATCCAATTTTATATACACTAAAATTTACTCTCAATACACACACCCAACGATTGTACGAGATCCATATTTTCATGTGGGTCGAATATTTTTTTCAATCTGCGGAAAGTTCGACGGCGAAAACAGTTTTTCCGCGCCGGCACCGCACCCGTGGGACTTTCGCCGGGAAAAGGAAATTCCGGCATTCATCGTAGCCTAGGAAGTCGAGAATACGCTTCCCGGGGTCCAGGACTATCACGGCAGTCGGCCACACTATCAATTGCCTTAATGGGAAAAAACCCGAGAGGGACCCCCTTACATTATGCGACGCCAGATATCCGCAAGTACGTCGAACGCCTTAAGGTATCTCGATGGTGGTTTATATGAAAAATTTTTAAGATCGGAACGAATCAAAAAATGTCTTATTATTATTATTATTATTATTATTATTATTATTATTATTTTCAGCATGAAAATATTTCATTAACACAAATTAAAACAAAAACACATTAAAAACAAATTTTTAACTAAATTTAATTGTTATTTTTCCGGAAACAATGCTGTGGATCGTCTGTTTTCACTATCCAATTTCATTTTCATATTCAACAAGTCACTAAAAATAACCTTTTTGTTAATTGTAACGTGAAAAAATCTTCATGAATTTCTCACTGTTTTCAGAATATTCTATTGTATTCAATATTATCCATGGATAATATCCCCCCCGGTCAAGGATTGGCAACGTTTAGAGTCTGTAGACGTTGCCGGAATCGAAAAGAAAATTAACTAATTTCGATGTTGCCTGAATTTGAAATATCGTGAATGAAGGGATTCCGAAAGTATGGATTAAAAATTTTAAGGAAACTCAAGGATGCTTTGAAGTAAAATATTTTCATGAATTTGCGTTAAAGTTTGATTAAAATTGTTCGTGCACAATCGCTAAAGGGCATTACAAAAAGGAAATAAGATTATGAACTTAGTATATAGGTACTGTCATAGACAATGCTTTCGATAAAAATTAACAAATTTTATAATTGCATCAATTAAAATAAAATCAAATTTATGTTTCCTATAATAATATTGCAAAAATAATCTTGATTTGCAATTTTTTAGTCGAGTATTTATTTTTCGTATATGATGTGTATAGAAGCATCAGCTTACAACTGTTTGCAAATTGCTCTCAAAAAATAATAAGCGACCTCTTGCTCGTGCGATAAATTGCCAACTGCTACGAACAAATAAAATTGAAAATAATAATAAAAAAAACGTGGTTAAAATATGAAAAATTGTCGAAACAATGTCGCGAGATTTTCGTTAACGAGCTGAGCGGCATCAGGTGAGCCTTTAAATTTCCGTAAAGTCATTTACTCGTTATGTTCGTATATTAACTCGTATTTTATATACGGGTGGGGTATGAGGGGGAGGGGGGGCCTTTGCAAAATTAATTAATTCAGTATTACGTATTATACGTATCCGTGAAATTGTTTTCGAAATTGGAAGCCGAATATTCGCAGCCAAACTTTTTTACCAACGAACGATCGCGTCATATTAGAAGTTTTAACGAACTTTTTTATCGATGAAATTTATGATGCTGAAATACGTCGCAGTTGTTATGACAACATTGATATATAATTTAAACTCGAATATACCTTCAGTTTTTGTATATTTATCTAAAGGGTAATCGTCATTTTTGTACACGGTTATTTGGCGACTATATCTATAATATAATACTATCGAGTGAAGGCTTTTTTAACCTTCTATTAGTTTGAGTAAATTTTACTTATTACTCATACATCTTTCAAACATTATTCTCCCATCATTAATCAACTCTTAGAGTTAATCAACTTCATATATTCATCTATAATACATACATCTTACCTGTATTCTTAATTTCTCACATCAGCCTACTTTATTTCTCACTGATAATACGTCACACCCATGTGTTTGTTGTTTTATCTCTTCTAGTTATTCCTAACATATATCTTTCCATACTTCTTTGCGTGAACTGAATTTTCTTTTACATTTTTGCTTTTAGCGTCCACGTTTCGGAAACATAAGTCATTGCTGGAAAGACACATTGATCAAAAGCTTTTTTCCTCCACACATAAAAATTTCAGCTTTCAAAACTATATTCATTCTTGTGAAAGCACTTTATTCATTCTTTAATTTCTTCTTCACAATCCATACAAATTATTTGACCAAGATATATTTATTCAATTTGAAAGACAAAAGTATGATTTTCACTCAATTTCAAATGAATACAAGCAATAAAAAAATCGATTACTCCGTTAAAGTAATACTTCGTTTGAAACAAGATGAAATTTTTGAGAAAACTCTTGAAATATTCAATCGATTGTAAAAATGGAAAACGCTTTATTTCGAGAACATATAAAAAGATCCTCGAATAAAATATTTGCCAATTTGTTCTGACGCAATTATTAACGATCATTAATGTTACGACAGATCCTTTTTGCCGCCGTTGCGGTGTTTAAAAAATACACACATATTTCACAGTTAACGATTTTTAATCGACACGAGCTTTATACGAACGAACCCAACATTCCCAATTAACTTTATTACGGTCGTACTGCTGCTAATTGCTCAAATAACGACACAATTAGAAAAGCAAATGATTTTATGTAGAAATTTCGAGATGAAAACGCCAAACGTACTCTTCTGAAAGTTCTTCCAATACCCAATTTTTAAATTAATTTTATTTGAAGACAACTTCTAAAATAAAATTGAGGTGTCATTATATATTTTTTTCAATAATATGAAAATAAATTGAAAGGTTTCAAATAAAATAAAAAATCGTGACCAATACTGACCAATATTGAAACAAATGTGCGGATCGAAGTTTTCACATCGTAGAAACTTATTGGTGTGTAAAAAGGTAATTTTCCCCGTTCGATAAATTTATATGAAACATATTCATTATTTATTATTTGTAAATGTATACTAATTTTATTGTGAGAAACGGCCATAAAGCGGATTTACGACACATAAACCGCCTATCAGGAACGATTTATTATGCGATGCATTTACAGCTGGGCGGGGAACGTGTAAAACGAAATTCGCGGAAAAAACTCACAATCGGTCGGAAAAATAAAATTAAAACCTGAAATAAAGCCGACGAAATTAACTTGTAAAAGGATATTTCTCTTCCGACAAATGTAAAGAGATCCCTCGAACGCGGTAATAGACCTCCTTTTTAGGGCGAAGAAAAAAAATAGAAATCTCGATTCTCGGATCTCAAACGAACTGAAGAAATAATCCTCTGAAGAGTGATGTGCCTGAAGAAATATAATATTGCGCCGCTATAAAATACACAAAAGGTGAACCGAAATCCTTTCCTATTTTATTGAAATAGACTGAATTTCAAATAAATAATTCAATAGCTCATAATAACGTACCATTAGTGTGATCCAGTTTAAGAAATTTCTTTTTTATTGTACCTTCTCAATATATTTCAATAATGATCAATGTTCAACTTGGGAATAATAAATTTATATTTAGCCTTTTCAATATATTAAGCAATTTAAAGTTATTCAAATTTTATAAATAAAATCAATACATATCTAATATCATAATGAGATATAATATAATACGATATTTTATAATACAAAAAAAAATCAGAACAAATCATTGTTTTTCCTTTCTAAAAAACTTAAATTCTTCATTTCATCATAAAAAAATATTATAGAATTATCTCAAGGGTTAAAATAAATGCAAGCGAACGGCACACACTCGACAATACTCGATCGGAATCCAACCATTTATAAATAAAAACCTTCGACAATTTCCGAACACACGTCAGAACGCACAAAACCACCAAGTCTCTGGATATTGAATCGTCGCGAATTCTGTTTGTTTGCCGAAAGGCTTTCGACGAGGCTTTCGCACAAGCTCGATCCCGAAATGGCGAACGGCGATTGTCAAATCGAAATCTGGCCGAACGAAACAACCCTTTCGGCCACTCGAGTCCCATTGTTGTGTACACTTTACTAACTCCCGCTTATTTCTGGGATCTTTTATTTGTAGGGATATATTGTGCCCGGTGTGTATCGGGGAATACGTGAAAAATGGGGTCTAATCGTTTGGATTTTCATGATTTTCCTTTGGTATATTGTTTTTTATTTATTTTATGAGTGGTCGGAGAAGATAAGTACGTATTCTATAAATATTATTCATTGAATTAAGTTGAGGTTTTAAATTGAATATTTTTTATCGATTAAATTGTATTTGAATCGTTGAAATTTGATTATGAAGTCAGATATCATACATTATAAAATGAATGAAACCCATCAATACGTTATTTCAAAATACAACTAGTCTTTGGTATCACGTATCAAAGCTGTTCGTTCAAAAGCATTTTCACTCAATACCAATAACAAATTCGGAAAAATGTGTACAAGTGTCTCGTATCACACCTTGGAATGAACAAAATTGTATGATCGAGTGAAAATTTCGCTTGGAAGAAAAATAAATGATTCAACATAAATATTAAATTATATTTGTTAAAAAACATATTAAATGATCTACGAAAGATCATATCATGTGACTGTCTCATTTGGGACGACCTGTTCTTTTCTTGCAACAACCGATCCGTAACGAAAGGGTTCTAGAGTTACTTAAAAAAATATAAAAATATTCAAGAAAAACCTATTCGTGCAATCGATGTTATATAATATTATATAACCTGCATGCAATGAAATTTGTTCCAATACCCTCTTTATCAAGCAAGTAACGTTACAACAAACTCAAAACTTATTGTTTGAAGAAAACTCCAATATCTTACAGCAAATTTCTCAATAAGCAACATGAAAGATAATCCAAAATTCACCCACCATCCACAGCATAATGGAATCACCATATTCGCGAGCACATTCGCCAAACAACAAACTATCAACACACGAAGTTCGATCGACTTCGTCCATCCCCGAAAGCAACAAAGTCAACATTTTCGACGGCCTCCATTCAAACATGGCGATGGGACACGTCTTGCGGGGAACAATGGTCGCGGCCCGAAGTTTCGTCGTATCCTCGCAAAGGAAAGGACTAAGCTTAAAACGGGCTTTAAAGTTCGACGTCGATAAAATTTCAATAGGAGCTCGTTTAACTAACGACACTTTCGTCCTCTCGCGCGTGAATCGCAAGTCCGCTGTTGCGAGGTTAATTGAGTGTGACGGTCTCTTAGATTATGATTTTTTTCTTTCATTCGTTAATCACGCCATCTTAAGTGTTCGTCTTATGAGAAAATTGCCTAAATTCCCTTTTTTAAAATAATTTTATTATTTATGAAATTAAATTACTCCTATATCAATACAAAAGTTAAAATCGTGCCTTGAAAACTTTTACAAACTTCTCCAATTTTATTTCAAAAACAATTAACTAATTTTAAATATAAAAAGATAACCCAAGCCATAAAAATTGCATCACTTAAAACTGAATCGTGTCATGTTTCGCGTTAGAAATAATCACGAGGTTTTTCACAAACGTAACGGAGTATTTCCACTCGTCTTTTATTATATTATATTTCTATACCGGGTCGTAATCTCGGCGAGCGGCAGACACTTTTTTCAGGCCATTCCGACACGCCAGATATTATATATCATTCTGAATATATCAGGACAAGTGGATCGTGAAATAGTTCCGTCGAGGGTCAAAGAACATCGTCGAGGACATCAAGTTCCGCGCGATTGGGTCCATCGAAGCTAGGGTGTGAAAAAAATTGCAAAGAGGACAGATCCAACACTCGCAATATTCTAAAAATTATTATTTCCGTGAAATCTATATTATATGACATATAATTAAAGACAGTGTGATAAATATTTACACAAAATTCATTGGTGTAAAATATTTTCATTTAGAATAAATTCTAAACTAAAAAAAAAATACTAAAGCTTTGTCACAAAAACACAATGTATCAATGAATGAACTGAATCAAAAAATACGTGTTGAAAATATGGTTTAACAGAAACGAATGCAAAATACAGTTTCAGTATTCAGCTCTTTGAGAGTTATTTCCTTCTATAATACGAGATATTGAAAAATCCGACAGCATCGGAAAACTATTATATTTCACTGCAATGGACGTTATATAGTTTGCATATAAAGATGACTCTATAGTTTTGCTTCGTTGAATACTTCAATTTTCAAAGTAATGCATGATGCAATACGTTTGGTGAATAGACGTAATCGTATAATGTGAACACGGAATGTTCACAACATTCAACTCTTGAATATAATAGTTACGTTCTCCTAAGAAGCAATTAAAATTTTTAAGCTTTCAATAGCATTGGAAAAGCTTTTCCTTATTATATTTAAGCTGTACTCGATAAAAAAAGACAAAAAAAGCGCGTTTTGAACCTGCTCAGCCGCCACATAAAGCATAGGTAACATAAAAAGTACAGGACGAAAAGAGAAATTTCATTTTTATATCGTTCATCAAACGCGCGGCGATATTTACGTGTATAACGTATGTGACACCGTAAAAAATATTCACGGTTTCATCTGTAAAAACATAGATATTTCAACCTGGTGAATGTCGCGTGACTTTCGAGAGCGTGCTTGGCGAGATACGCTCGTCATATTATTACTGATATACTTAATTATTTTTTGTATCAGGACAGGGCAATTTTCGATATGTGAAATTAGGAAAAACTCGTTCGGTATTATTAACCTTTCCGTGTTTATGTAGCGTGATTGTGTTTTAGTTTGTGTTTTTTTAACCTTTGTAAATACAATTTTATTCCTAGTTAAAGGTTATGTTATATAATTCGAAGTTGTTACAAAATTTTGTGTTTGTATAATTAGGATCTTAACATAGTGAAAAAAAATTGATTGAAACAAATTTATCGTATGCTTTATAATCTAGTTAAATCTCGCTTAGTTTTATGTATCAAAATGTAATAAATTTTAAATTGAAACTAGCTAATTTATCATTTTAATATAGAACTTTTTTTGAAAGCTCAATCAAAAATTGATTAATTTTCTTATGAAAATAAAGACGAATTGTTTTTCAGCTCACATATTTTTGTTTTAATATAAATTTTTTCGGGAATAAGAATAGAGAAGATTAATGGTGCGATAACCTACTAAAAAAATAAAACCCGTATAAAGATAAAGTTAATGACTTCGTATGGATTTGAATCTCCATTCCACACTCAATACAACACACATTAAGAACATTTTCACTGTTATCACTTTT
The DNA here is from genome assembly GCA_028571205.2 of Hydropsyche betteni. Classification (NCBI taxonomy): domain Eukaryota; kingdom Metazoa; phylum Arthropoda; class Insecta; order Trichoptera; family Hydropsychidae; genus Hydropsyche; species Hydropsyche betteni. The sequence goes on along the minus strand of JAOXNN020000033.1, from coordinate 1,075,675 downwards.
TCAACATCTGAAAATAACGTAATAAAATTTCAAACGACTTTCGTTGAATACGTGATTATTTTTAATGCAAAAATATCAAAATAAATTTTCAACATAAGAAAAATTCAACTTTCACAACATTTTTAAACAAAAATCAAACCCCAACAGTCGTGCAAAAACTTGACCGTTTTCGAAAAGCGATTTATTCGTTTTTCCTTCGCGACACATAATATGAAAACTTTCCAAATTCGATTTCGGCCAACGATCACCGACCAGAACTCATATACATACACACATCGGCGACGAATTTTCCGAGTTTTTCCGACGCCATCGTAAAACATTCGAAACCGCACGAATTATAATTTCGTACCGGACCACAGGGTATTTCGATTTTATGTCCTGGTTTCGAATTTATACCAGAAATGCACCGAGCGCTTGAATTATTCATGGCGCGAAATTTGAACGGGCACGTATGGGACGGCCATGCGATTCTGCTCGTATTGTGCGCCGTTACGACTCAATATTTAATTGAAACGGTCCGTAGGTATAGTGAGGATGAACTGGTACTTAGTTTGTCGTTAATTAATTAAAGATTAAGCCGCTTTCGAAGGCTTTCCGAGAAGATGCCTAGCCCGAGGCAGCACATTTCGGTCGAACGGTCCTCGAAACTTGTTAATGCGTTGATGAATATTGTTAATAATGTATTTATTGAGTGGTTGCAGATTCGAATAAAAGCTACATGATTACTATTTTGGGGCTGAATATTGGTGTTTGATTGTGTCGAAATCTTTAAGAAAAATAAGGTTTGTTTATTTATAGAGCACTTTAGTTAAATAATTCCAGTTTTATTTGTACATTAAAAATTTATTGACTTTTTGATTTTTATTGTTTCAAAATTTTTCTTTGCCAGATTTAAAATTTATTTTCAATTGAAATTAAGATTTTCCAAAAAATTTCAAAAATCATAAAATTTGAAGTCCTTATAGCAGCTATAAAATGGTTTCGACCTCAAAAATGATTTATATCACAAACCCAGAAAATTAAATTATCAAACCAAATTGCAGTGGGAAACGTTTTAAAATTTTCAGGTCAGAGAAAAATTAAATAAAAGCATAGCGAAATTGACATCACTTTAAAAAATTCCTTTAAAATCATTTGAAATAATATTACGCAATTCAATCACACAAAAGAATTTTTTCCCATTCGGTAAAATTTTAAAATATTCCATCATTGATAAAAAAAGTACATACGCATCGATACGATCGCAATTTTCCGAAAGCTCGCATAATAATCGGCACCTAATCTTTCTCGACGACCTTCATACACCAACCGTTTTGAAAATAGCCTCGATTTTAAAACGTACACACACACACACACACACATCCCCCCAAACAGAACGATAACGAAACCCACAAAGGGAAATATTCCGCAGGCCATAAAAATACACAGCGTCTCCATTAAATCATAATGCTCGAGTCAATTTGGAATACGCGACCCTTAATGAGGAGTGTGAGCTTTTTTTTCTTCGTCGGAATTTCACTTTTGGAAAACACGATAGCATCTCTCCTCGCCCACCCTCTGGCTCTCGACATTCAATTACGTCACTTAAAATCGCATTTTTCTACGAAAATTCCCGAAAAAAGTGAATGTGGGAAATTTCGGGGAGCGCTCAACTTGGCGCCAGCGGCTACTTACATATTATATTCAATTAAGCTTGCTATAAACTCATATATATTTTTTATCTAATTGGTTGCATAAAATTTAAGATTTGAAAAAATAATACAACTTGATATTATAAATTAATCGAATTTTCATAATAAACAGTCTTTATAACACATACTATAGAACAAAACTTTTGTGATATCATATAAAGTTGATTACTTTTTTTGAGTTATTTTCAAACAGATAAATATTGAAATCATTGTTTGCAAATTATCTTAAATTATCAAAATAATTTTGTTTGTGTATCATTTTTTTATATTTTATGTAATAAAATTTGTATTGGATACCTCTGAAGAAAATGGAAAGTGGGAGAGCATTGAGAAGCTATTATTGTGAATGACTCGTTTGGTCGTGCGTGACCGGAACAAAAGTGTGTTATCAAAATAAATGTGGAAAGGAATGATGATAAAAATAAAACGTTCTACGATAATTTTTTTTCGCTTTCTAATGTGACTTTCTGATAATACCACGACAGCCATAAAAAATTAATTGAAATTACTGTTGAAATTCGACACAATAAAAATAGTAGTTTTGATAACGAAATAATACGAAAGCAGTCATATTCAATTCGAAATTTGAATTTCATCATATGAATTGGTTATGACTTCAAGAGTAAATTTTAATTTTTATATCATATACATAATTTAAAAAAATACCTTTCACAGTTGCAAAGTCTATATCCAGATTCCTTGTAGAAAAACGCACACATTTTCACTGTATAAACGCACATTTGTTTCCAAACAAAACAAAGAAATTGTACACGAATTCATAAATCAATCACATTAACAAAATGAAACCAATTAACATTCAACGAACAAACTTGTAACAAATAAAACAAAATTAATTCAAATTCGCGTTAAACTGTCGACCAGTATTTGCATACAGTCAATTTAATTAGAACACGCGCTACCTACAAACGTGTCAAATGCGACAGAATAATTGAATTCTTCGAAAAACTTACAACCAGATTAATAAACACACATCGAAACAACGTTACATCGAACGTCCTCCCATATCAATTAAAAACAACTTTATCTGAAAAAACGCTTGCGCAATCAACGACTTCTTTTTGACACAACCGAATTCAATTACTAAAAAAAATATATATATGGCGCAACCCAAAACTATGAAACCCCAATTTACACGATGCTCACGTATTTTATAAAATATTTTACATCGGACACTACTTATAGGTTAATGAAAAAACTGAACCGCCCTTTGACTCACTAACCGGTAAACTCTAATCGTCATCGGAATCGATTAACGAACGATGTGGGATGGTGGTCACACGCGAATTCCGACTTTTTAATTAGTTCCGACCGAATTTCGGATATACGAATGTCGCGAATGTTCACGCTGACGGCGTCGTTGCCGCCAACCGCGCGAAATTAGTGCCCGTTGTTGGCCCTAATGCGTACTAATACGCCCATCGAGTTAATGGTGGGCTCGGGTAATTGCGTTCGTTATCTGTTATTAATTAATCGCCGCTGCGAATTATCTGGGTGCTTTATTTTTTTATCGAGTGGTCGTTTTGAAGCTGTAACGTCAGTCGAATACCAAAATTTTTATCATCGAATACTTTTTTTTTATTTAACTTTTGTACGTTTTATTTTTGGTGTAGAGTAGAATGCATCGTTGATACAAAAGTTGAATTTAGGTTAATTGGTATAATTCCAAACTGTTAAATTGGTGCCTTTTGACGAGGGATTATTTCATGACATTTTGAGGATTATCTTTTCATAATTACGCGCAATGGATATGTGCAATGAATAAATATTGTTGATATTCGATCATGCTATCTAAAAACTATTTACCTGTAGTGAATATTATGCGAGATTCATATGTTGATGATGCATTGTGTTTTACAAACAATCTAATACACAAATTATTATTCCATTTGTGAATGGAATATTTGTTTAGTCTAATGCGAGTAAACGATATTGCGCTCTATGATGCATATTTATTCAATAATTATTCATACGATCGATTCACGAAAATTTTTATTTTCATATTCTAAAATTAAAATTTGAAATACATATTTCACAAAATACATAAACTTTCAAACATACAACACACAAAAACACCATGCAAAAACAATACCATATTGGTATAAGCCAAAAAAATCCATTTGTGACTCGTCTGAAAAAAAGCTACTGAATCGCCATTTTTCGACGTGGCGCAAAACACCGCGTCACAATCAATCACGGAAGCGTCGACCGGAAGTGGCTTTGATATTGGGCCGTGAATGGGGGGGCTAGGGGGGGTGTGAGGACACGATGGAGGCAGGGGACAGGTCGGACCGGAAGCGGAAATAAGCGGAAGTAGCCGGGGATTGGTCCACGTCAAACAGACGTTCGTGGCATACTGCGTTGACGGTGGAACGAATTAGCGTTATGCTCTTCGCGGCTGGTATTATTTTAAAATCGATGTTGTCTATCGCTTTCCTGTTTTGATAGTTCAGTGGTTTTGACCGGTGCACTAGTGCACTGCAAGTTTGTTGCAAGTGCAACGCGAAAAAAACAGAAAAATTAGCGAAATAGTATGTTCAACATCATATTTGTGTGAGCTAGGTTTTTCGACAATCCCCTATATCCCCTATACATAATCACGGATATCTGTGTGTGTGTGTGTCCGTCTGACCGTCTGTTCGTCTGTTCGATGACGCTCGCGACTTTAAAACGACGCATCGATACGATTATTTTTTTGCGTCTATAAA
>JAOXNN020000033.1:996511-1010216 GCA_028571205.2 Hydropsyche betteni | reverse complement strand
GGCTTCAGAAGGATGTTATTTTGAGGGTGACAATATAGAATTGTAATTTTATTTGAATAAAAAAATTTAAAAAAATCTAATACAAGCCACGTAGTATATAGTATTTATAGATGCCCGTACTCGATTTGAACATTTAATAATTTATTAATAAAACCAGTTCATTTATTATTATCACAATTACGACATATAGGAAAAGCCAGAGGCAACAGGTAATAAGCATCATATTATAGACGTTAACTGTATGCGCATAAAGACCATATTCGCGAAAAAGTCACTAACGTCATTCGAACAGACAGATAGACGGACACACAGAAATCCGTGATTGTATATAAGGGATAATATATTCAAAAATAAAAAAACTGATTGACGAAAACTAATTATCAATTCAATATAATCAAAAGAAACTATACTTGTTTAACATGATAAATTTTATTATAACCATCAAAATTCACTTATTATTTTATCTAAAAAAATGATATCTAATGATTCGAAACAATTTTATGAACCTGTTACAAAGCACTGGTCTGTGATCCCTACCATACATTTGTATCTATGAATTTCCTTGCTATCTGTACTCTCTCTAGGTAACTTTCCATCGTGGCCCTCTCTCTATTCATATACATCTACGTCTGTCAGTTTCGTCTGAATAATTCAACGTTGGAGCGAACAAAGGGCGAACTCGCCCATACGTCTGTCTGTCCATCTGTAGTAGTCAAATGTGCTCGCTGAAATTCAAAAACCTCTTGAAAATAATGATTCAATGTTTTGTATTTAAATGATTTTGATTTAGTTTAGAATGTTAATCGATATGTATTTCGTTGCACTTTTGCGTAGAATTAATGATTTTTTATCGTTTATGGAAGATTTTTGAGCTTTAAGTTTATGAAACGATCAGTATTGTAATTAATGTTGCGAATAATAATTGTACGAAATATTTGAAAGTTAAATAGACTCATAAGCGTAATAATTTCAAATTTCGAGATGTAACAGTTACACTTCGAAATATAAAATAATTAATTAGGTTTTCCATTACGAAATACACATCTGAACATTTGACGCTCCCTCACCAAATTACAAACATGACGTTTGCTTTATAAAATTAGATTAGTCACCATATTTACAATGAGCTTTTCGAACGGACCGAGTCCGCGCATTTTCGAACGCGGAACGTCATCCTGCACAACCTCGCGGCTTCGGCGCTCTTTTTTAATTCTCCCCACTTTTTTCATTATTATTCACTTTTGTGAACGAAAAATTATGCCTCGTTTTCTCGTCGTGCCGCGGGACAGCACTATCTTTCGGCCAAAGAGCGCCGGGGGCTATTAATAATGGCTAGCGCGGGGCGTTTCACAAAAGTAGGAACGAAGAAAACTTGAGAAAGTAGCAATTAAACAAAGGATGATTTAGTGTGCGGTATTAATAAAGGGAATTAAAGCATCACTTCTGCTTTCATAATCGTCCTTTATGTAAGCTCTCGGCCCCGGCAAGTGAAACGGAAAGCGAATTCGTCCGACTTCTCCTCGTGCCGCCTGGACGTTTTCTTTCATTCTTTCTTTCTTTTTTTTTATTATTTTCACGTCCATATTATTTTTTCTTCATTATTATTTCTCATTCTGCCTTGTGGCCGGGGGAATTTAACCGCGTTATTTATACTCCCGTTTCCTAGAAGCGTCTCTGAGGTTTTCACTAGATGTAATTTTTCTTTTTGTACTGCAGCCGAGTATAGTGTTCACCGGTTTGTATGGCTATTTTCGATGTGAGAAAATTCGAATTTTATCGGATTTGTGTATCTAATAAATTTCAAAAAATAGAATAAATTATGAAAAGTTTTTTTTTCAGGTTTTGGAGCAGAGCAGGAGCTCTCAGAATACGGAGCAGATGGAGCAATGGGTTTTCACCCAGAACAAAAGTGGAGCCAGATAATTAAAATTTATAGTGCTCCGCTCTAACTAAAAATTGTGGTCGCTTCAAAGCCTTGTTTTCTTGTGGTTTTTCTGTGAGTCGCGCATCGACTCGTTGTGTACGTCTATGAGTCGTGAAGATTTCTCTTAAAAAGTACAAATTATTTCGTCCAAATTTAATTCTATTAACAGACATAAGAATAAAATTTGGAAAATTTTAAAATATACATATCTTTTGTAATAAAAAGTTGAGATAAAATTTCATGGTGCACGTAAGCATGAGCGTGAACATATCAACGAGCGAAAACGCGTGAACATGAACATGTTGAAATTCTTAGACATGTGCACGTCCATACGTTTTATATAATAAAACATATTAAAAATTCTATCCGAACATTTTCATATCAGCTCAGAGTTAAATAACTTCAAAAATAATCATTTCATCGCACTCCCCACACTCCATAGAGCGAAAAGTTAACATTTTCTTCCACAAACTAAAAATACGAATATCCATCGAAACACAAACACAAACAACGATCGAGCACAAACGAAACAACAGCAAAGTCACCGCCGACAAACAAACTGCACCGCAAACACCCCAAAACAGTGTAAATCCACAAAAAGGAACGTATGCAAATGTCGCGTACGGCCGCCATTTGTACCCCCGTCGGGGCCGAAAGGTGAGCCGCGTGATGAATTTCGAAGCGATTTGTTAATAATATTTCGAGAATTCAAAGCGGCCCGGAGACAAAGGGTTTCCACGGGTCGTGAAATTTTAATTCGCAGCGGGAAATTCCGTCCGATTCGTGCGCCGGGGTTGGGGCGGTTTCGGCCGGCTTTCAGTTGTACCTGTTGAAGAACGGACGGATTCGTGTTTCGGGTGTGTTGATGCGGTGGTGTTATTGATTCGACCTGTGCCGTGATGATTTTGAATATTTAATGTGGAATGGATCGGGTTTTGGTTTCAATTTGTTAATAGTTGGTTGAAACGAATCGCTTTTTTATGATGGAAGCGCTCCGAGCGCACGCGGTATGGGTAAATACGAAAAATGAATGGGAGCGATAAAACACGCATTGTGAATAAAAATTTAATTATTCTAATGAGTTTTGTCATATAGGTGCGTCGACGTGCATTTCTCGTTAAATATGGTTGATTGAAAAAGTGCGTAATCGATTATTTTTCTTTGGAAAATTTGTGATTGAGACGTGAATGTGTTTAAATTCAATTTGAATTATCTCTGCTTGATATTCAAAATATTTTGATAACGGTGAACGAGGGGGAGCTTGTGATAACAGTGAATTTTTTGTATAAAAATGGGTAAAAAAATTATATATTGTATCAGTTTCTGATGCACTTAAAAAGTAAAGTGAATTACCAAAAGCTTCAGTAGTTCAAAAGACTTTAGAAGCTCTAGTTTCAAGTGACATCAAAGGCCTGAAGAAAGCCATCATCATGAAAATGTTAGTGTCTTGGTCGTCCCCATCGTTTTGATTATCGCTAAAATTAACGTAATAATTATTTTTAATTTTAATTTTTCTTCATATTTTATATATCAATCATATTTGTGTTATAATAATACGTTGAATTTTTTTTCCTACAGATTTTTTACAAATTTTTGTCGTAATAAAAAATATTCGTACATACCTATTAAAATAATATCTATTACAAGTATGAGGGAAGTTCGAGGTACTAGTTGGGAGGTTACTATGGTGTAGCCCCTACAACTGCCCCTAAACCGTCGACGCTTTGTCAATTTAGGGAATATTCGTATAAAGTGAGATATCACTTCAGAAATTACATAGGCCAAGTGCAAAACCATATCTCCGATGCGTATAAAAATATATATTCTTATTAAAGAATTAAATATTGAACCATCCAGAATTGCCATCCATAATCAATTTATAATTGCCAAAAGAACAAGGTTTTGCGGTCAATGTAAGATCAAGAAAACACATAAACATAAGGACAAAAATATTTTTTTTATTCATACATTTTCTGTGCTCACGTTCACGCTTACGCTCACTATTAAGTATTGATTAAAGAGGTAATCAAAAAATATATATTTCATTTACTATTTTTACTAGAAAAAAATACAAAATTACATAAGATGAGAAAAATTTGGGGTCTACAATTCACAATGTTACCACGGAGAAATATATTTTTACCTAAATTTACTCTTTCTTTGAAAACAAGTCGTATTCACCTTTTGAAAATATTTTGTACCATTTTAGGTGGTCGAAATTGTGTAGTGATGAAGGATTGTGGGGGAAGAACTATTTTTGTGATCTCATTATGTCAGCAGAAGAGTGACATCCTATTTCACCTTTTTCATTTAAAGTCTCTTAGAAATAAAAAAATATATATATTATTGATGTTTTCGAAACCTGAAAAGGTTTATCATAACAAACTATTTCAAGTGACTCATATTTTTTTGCGGTTTATAATATAATATTTTGCAATCTTAATTTTAAACAAAAATAATGTATTTTTGCGTTATTAATAAATTGATCATAAAAAACACTGAATTTTAAATAATAAATACAAAAAAATAATTAAATGTCATGTCATATATGTATAAAATATTTGAAATTTATAAATTTTGCTTATCAATTAAAAACATAATATTATATACTATAATTTATATTAATGTAAGTTTTAATCATGTAAACATAAGAATATGAAAATTCACAATACTATAAACATAAACTTATTTGAAAAGACACCTCTCTCAGTATCCAATATAAAGTTTAATAAAAATCTGATAAAATTCGTTTAAATTTTTTTTTCAAACAAAAACAATTTGCGAGCACCTCGTTCACTCGTTAGAGTCAGAATAACGATTGAACGTTCCCAGGAAAATCTTCAGCCTGGTTTCCACACCAGAATATCAAATCAGATAACATAGAAGCCGAAAGAAAATACGAAAAGGGAAGGTGTAAGATTGAGGGGTAAGTACAGGCAAAAGAATCCAGAATAATGCTTGCATCGTAATTATTGTAATTTCTGTGCGTGAATTGATAGTCGGACCCGTGGGAAATCAGAGAAATTATAGTACTACTTAAATTTTCAGCCGGGAAAATAATTTGTTCTTTTCTTACATTAATTGAATCCGATGTTTCGGAAACGGCGCTTTGTTTTTGTGATTAATTGACTTCGTTCATATAAGATTCAGCGAATTAATTTTTCTTTATTGACTTTGTGATTAATTTAATTTTTGATGCAAGAATCGAAAACGAATTTCAATTTCGATTGTATGTATATTGCCAATTAAAAATCAACATGACGCCCCAAGCATTTCAATTTATCCTAATTTTCAATGAAGTGTATCGATTATGCTCAATGGATAATTAATATATGAATTTTCGAACGCGTTTGATAATAGGGAATATATTTCCGAGCTTCTAACACATACTCACATATGTATATAATTATATACATCACGTGGTTAATTTACGGTTCAACAGTGACGAAGAATTTATGGCAAATTATCGTTAGTTAATTACGGCCTGCGTAACGAACTCGTGAATCGAATCAAATTTTATGTTTCATAAAATATTGATTTTGAATTGAAAATCTTTTCAATACTTCTATCTTTTGACTACCGTTGATTCTGTATTATTTTATAATTTCAAATTCTCCGTCGTCATGACTGTTTACACACCTATTTTTACACAAAGTTAAATTTTCTATCTAAACATTTTGTTTAATTATCAATTAAGAATTTCCACCATCTAGTAATTATTTTACCTTGGTTTGAAACATCTTCTCCACTGTCACAATTTAGATTATATCAATGATTTTCGTTATGAGAAATCAGTTTCTCAACCTCTTCGAATAATTTTAACAATCTCATATGTATTTCAAGTAATTATATGGTTTTAAAACCATCTGTCTACTATTTGTATTGCAATATGCACTGAAATATAATTTCGAAAATTAGATTTATCTAAACTATCTCGGCATTAGTGGGTAGACGGAATCGCTCAAGTTTCCTCTCCTGTTTGTGTACAAAGCAAGACAGAAGTTAGATTTCAAAACTTTCCAATGACGTTTTCTTCGTTTCAATCGTACCTTTTAGATAGAGCTCTTCGTAAGTTCAGTAATTTGCATACAGGAGACATAAGACATCGTATAAATAATACAAGTGTACTTAACCAGTTGGTCGTTTTCGAAATGCTAGTGCTGACTTGTGGTTTGACACGCAAAACTATGTCGGTCTAAATGCTCCGCTAATCAGAATGATGCAGATAGTTCAAACTTGGCCGAAGCATCCAGAAATTTAATTTCGTATGCTATGTGAAGGTTCTTAGAATTCAATACGACCTTATACGTCTTATGCTTTGATTTTAAAATAATTCGTTGAAAGAAAAATTACCGGAGAAATCGTTTAAAGAAAAACGTCACCATAGTAATCCTTTGAAGACTCACACATGTTTGAAATCTTACACATACATGCGTTTGCATGCGAACACATTTACGAAAATATACAAAATGAAAAAAGGAACAATTCTTACTGCGCTCTTTTCTCATAAGAGGCAACCTGTGGGTGGACTTTTCCGATACGCTTTCCTCGGAAAAGTCCATATCGGAATCGTTACCAAAAATGGGGTTAAGACTCTGAAACAGATGTTACAAGCCTTTTTTCAAAAATATTAATATTTTTCATTATTATATAGGTGTCATGATTTTTTTTACATGAAATAATTATTCTGGTACGATCAGAAGTTCAGATAAATGGTAGGCATTTTTTTAAATCGTTCAATAATTAAGAGAATTAATCATTGGTCATCTGATAAAATATACTTTTATGCTATTTTTGAATTAATAAAATTATTGTAATATTTGTTCATTTTTTTATATTTATTTGACGCATCATTACGCCCATGAAAGTGGTTAATTTGTATAATATAATATAATATGTCACATGACAATATATAAGTTTGAACTATTTTAAAAGCTGAAAATTCAATTTTTTTTGTATTACCTTCAAAATCGTATTAGGCCAAAACAAAAAAAAATGGTATAGGTTACGATTAGCAACGCAAATCATCAATTTCACAATCCCGCATATACACATATAAGCATCCATAATTTGACGTTTTTAACGACAATTTGATGGTTTAGAGGTTTTTCGAAACAATGTTTTTAGAAACCAAACACGTTCATTTCGGATTTCTTATTTTGAACACTCCACTGGCGGCCACTTCACTTTCCATCCGTTTTTATTTCATGTAGAAAATTTAAACTATGGATGTCTATATATGAGTAAATACAGGTTGACCAACTTAACTTTTGAAACGCATTGCTTTAAGTTGAAATGCGTCCATATGGTTTATGAGCGCACTTCAACCTAAAGCAATGCATTCCATTTTCGCGTCTAAACGATCGACGCGACTACAAATCGCAGTGGGCGCCTGGACTAATCGCTACCTCAACCAAAAAATTTAAAAAATACTACACAATAACCTAATCTTTAGGCCAGGCGCCCACAGGCGATTAGTCGCGGCGCGATTCATAATGGAACACATTGTTGTAAGTTGAAGTGCGCCCATATAATTTATGGGCACACTTGAACTTACAACAATGTGTTCTATTATAAATCGCGCAGCGACTAATCGCCTGTGGGCGCCTGGCTTTATATTACTTCTTACTAACAACGAATACAACTTAAAACATAAAAATATCGAATCGCTCCACAACCGCACTTCGCGACCCCGCCTCGGAATAAAAGAGCGTTTGGAAAATGGTCCGATGTATACATATATATGAATTTTTGTTTTCAATTTGCCACCCCGCGGTCGGGGGTCCCATAAAACAAAATTGAGCGGGTGTTTTTCGCGGGACGCCGTTTTATTGCGCGGCTCGCTTGATTCGCCCCGACGACGCTCTTTTATGGGTTTTACGATTTTTTCCTCGGCGTATCGGAACAGCGTTATAAATTATTTTACATTATTTTCTGGCGTCGATTGTGCGAGTTTCGAATTCGCAGCTTGACTTTTCACTTTTCGCCAGGTGCCGACGAAGACACCTCTGACAGTAAAGGGTATGGCCTCGTTATGGGAGGCTTCGTGGTTTCTAGGCCGATCGCAATTAAGGGGACGAAGGGTGGTTTGGCAATACGCGAAACTGCTTAGGGTCGTTCGATACACCGTGGAGTTTGGCCGTTTGATGTGTTCATCCTTTTGCCGGGGGAATTCGATGGGGGACAAGGGAACTCGAGGGCAGAGCTCGTCCGGTCTGTTCGACGACAACGTTTATGGCTTTTATTCGCATTAGGCGGGGTGTTAGTTCAATAAGCTCCGGTGCTGTGGGCCGTATGTTTCTATGAAATGTTACGATCGTGGTTGAATTTTATTGCCTTGATGGGGATGTCGATGTAGATGAATATCGAACTTCGATTTGATTCGATTTGATTTTTTTCATATCGAATATTTTTAACTGGCTAAATATATTCAAATTTTATTATTTTGTAATTGTTATTGAAATTCAATGAAACTGCAACAACTTGAAAATTTGAATTTTTTATCTATGAACAATTTTCAATATTTAGAAAAAATAAAACTATCAAATCACAGAGAAATCGATTTGAAAAGTTATCAACGTCGGTAAGCATTTTATTAAAATGTAGAAAATCGGCTGATTTACCACAAAATAAATCATTCCATTATTAATTTAAAAGCAAGAATCAAAATAGTTCTTTTTTTTTATTTATAAGTAAATAAATATTTATTTTAAACTGCTTGCGATATTTATAAATGCTCTATTCTACTATACTCATAATTAGAGCCCTTATGATCTGTAGTACGGAGGTAACTAAATGTTTTTTTTTTTTTATATTTATCAAAATAATATGTTTTCATACATTTCCCTTGGGTCCTTTTTACTCAATAATTTAATTGAAGACTTATTTTTATGTTTAAATGTGTATCCTTTTTTGATACTTTACAATAGGGTTGAAATCAAAACTCCCGTTTAACTCCTCAATTCTCAAATATAGACTTTCATTAGAAATTGTTTAACCTCTTAGAATTAAAAATGTAACCTTTTTCAACAACTTCGATATTTTTAATACATAATTATAGTGTATTGAATTTCTAAAATGCATTTTTTCACAATTTTAAAAGTCTCCTGTTTATTAATTTTTGTTTATATTTCCGTTTTGACTCGGCACAAACGTGTGACTTTCAAATTAGACTTTCAACGGCTAAACGGCTAAAGTAAACAGCGCTTAACGCAAATTGGATTTTTTAATGTCGAGCCATACTTTTAAACGATCTTCCGCTAAAAGGGGGTTTGCTGGAAAAAAATCAAAAATGTTTCGGAAAAAAAAACAGCCAAGTCGCGCACGAATATCGCAAAATGTGCGCATTTTTTGTCGGGACGCATATCGTGCGTATTTCGGCGATATCGAAAAGTACACTCATTAATAAAAAATGAAACAATTTTACGTTTTCAAAATCTGATACATTTGTTTTTAATACTCGTGAGAGATTCGCTAATCGCACATTTCGATCGCAAAAAAAATATAATACGTAGAATGTTACGGTCAAATTACAAAGGACCTATAATAACCTTTATTTTTTATAGTTAAAAAATATATTCATTAAAATCCGAAATTTTTACTAGAGATTCATTTCGACTTTAACGATGAAAAAGTGTTAAAAACATGCAAAAATATTCCAATTGATCTTTTAGTAATTTAATAACAAGGTTTATAACTTTCAAATGAAAAAAAAAACTTATTTTTAGTAGTATGATACATAAGAATAATATCGATTTAATTTCAATATTTTATTATTAAAGATTATTAATATACTTTATTCTCTTTTTACACGGGGAATATTTTCCATAAACTCCCGTGTAAAAAAATGTATGGTGACCATATAAAAATTAAAAATAGGTTCCATCAGTTTATTTGAACAGAACTTCCATCCGAACGTTCTTTATGATAAATGTATAATGTGAAAAAAATTCGCCGAGTAAAATTATCATAGCACATCGAATTTTTTTATTAATTAACTATAATAACGTACAGTTATATTATAACAGTTTACTGGTCTGCACCGAATTTTACCATTGTGACACAATTATATTTATTTATGCCGTGTTAAAGTGAAAAAACCGTTTAAAAAAAATACCGGTTATTTTTCCTTGAATCGTGTAAAAGAGAATTGGGTTATCTGTTTTCAAAAAATAATCCCTTATTATCGTTTTCTTTATAAATTAATAAATGATAGATAAATATAATATTTTTTATATTAAATCATTTATTACATTTTCAAATTAGGACGTTTAGCAACTTAATTCAATAAACTAATAAACACCTTTCTCAACTCCACAACAACCCAAAAATAAAAACAACCCACCGAATTCGTTTATCGTCGAGAAAAATCTCACTCGAGTCGCTGTTGCCGACGGTCAACAATGAAATTATTCGAAATGTGTCAAAAAATTTTCGAGCTTCTATATATTACGACCGCGATAGTGATCTCCGTATATAAATTTAGAGAAAAAAAATTGTTTGACGTTGACAAACTTAACCGGCACATGTTCGTACGAGCGTCGCTAAAATTACAAGTCTGAAAGCCCCCGGAATGTGTTATTAGATTGTGCTATACACGAATAATGGCGTATTAATAAAGCTCACGTGCATCGTCATTAAAACGAGTGCATTTTTCTCGGAAGCGTTAAACGAAAGTGACGTTTTGTTTGATTCGCGTGCGCCACGTAGCCCGTGTAATATTTCAATATCGTGAAATTGACTGACGTGAATGCACGTAATTTTGCATGTAACGTGGCCGACACGATATTTCTATTGTGTCCCTCGTGTGTGTTGTTGGTTGCTTTTTTTTCGCAATAAATAATTCGCGCGATAAAAACTGCATTGTGGTCAAATGTGTGCTTTCGTTGTAGCGTATGGAGTGTTGCGTTCAAGTCACGGTTGAAATTCAATGTTGAATTTTCGCATAGTTCATTGCTATGTGACGAAGTTGTTATTTCGACTATGAATGTCTAGGTTTACGTTTGTGATGATTATGCACCCGATTTTTTTTTAAATGGGGGATGCGTTTCAGAGGCTACCATGTATAAAATAATATCATGATTTTTCTTTAATTGAAAATGCCGAATGGTAATAAGCTATGTATTATATTTGGCAAATTGTGAATTGGAATGTAAAAATCGTTTTAATTTTATTTTAGTATATAGCGAAAGTTGCTTCGGTAACTTTTATTTTTCAGAATAATTATATTTTGATATAGGTTCGTTGCGTTTGAAAGGAAATTTCCTTATATGATCGTATTACAAATTAACTATAAATAAAAATACATTCAATCCTTTTTTTATACAATCCAGAGACTAGCTTGTAAAAAAATGTGTGATGACCATATAAAAATTGGAAATAGGTTTTATTAGTATATTTGAAAAGAACTTTCCTTCAAATATATGTGGAAAAAATTCGGTCTGTGAAATCTTCGAAAAATATTCAAATTTTTCACTTAATAATTATTATTATATACTGGCATGTTCCAAATCTTAGGATTGTGGCATAATAATATTTTTTTAATAACGGGTTAAAGTAAAAAAAAAAACAATAAAAATGATCCGTTCTTATTTGAACCGTATAAAAAGAGGATTGAGTGTATTTGATAATCTTGAAGTTTCAGAAAAGAAACCGGCATTCTTCTTGTTGTATTTACCAATTTGTCAATGGTTTAATTGGATTGCAGATAAAAAAATTGGACTTTTTTAAATAAAACTTTGTAAAGTTTGCGTATAAATATCGAAGATGATTGTCAGCTGAAACTTAACACGAAATAATTTCTCATGTTTCCTTACACGAGGATCAATCGCTTATTTATTTGTACACGCACCACGAAAACGAGATTACGCGAACACAACACCGTCGCTCTTTTACACCCTGCTACAGTAATACGCGTTTTGTATTATATATTGTATATATACGAGGGGTGTAGTTCTAAAAGTTGCTATTTTGGAGGTTTAGGAAAATTTGGAATCCATGCGAGGAGTAAAACTGTTGAATCGATTGTGATTATTTTCCTTGTGATCAGATGTTCAATTTAGATTATTAAAAATTAATGTTTGTTATAGTTTTGCCTGATAATGATAACCTAATTTTATTAAGTAGTAATGTTAATAAAGTATCTTTTCATTATATACAACTCATCATATGATTATTCATATGTTAAATATATTTAAATTTATTCATATTCATATACATAGCATACAGTGAATTCAACCAAATCTAATACAGCCTGATCTACCTAATGCAAATTGTCCAGTTAGAGACAATTATCCATATCTAATTCAATCGATGTGCAAAATCCCTTAGAATGATTTGATCATATCAGCAATCAATTCGAAAATCACACACACCATCAATAATACCAATTAACAAATTAAACCATGTGTTATCGATCATTGAAATCGAGCAATACATGACTGAATCAATGAACTGACGATTTGTCATTGATTAAGACCATTCAACAGAAGAATATACATAGTTACGTTAAATAAATCTATATTTTCATAATAAAGTCTCTCCTCCCAAGAAAACCATCCTTATATATTAAGTTCACCTTTTAACCTTACCTGTAATTTAACTTAATCAAAGAACCTTTTGCGAGACAACATCGACAATGCAACAGATAATACGTAAACTATACGTCCTGAAATATCCGAACGCTGAAACCATCCGACTTCAGATTTAACAATACACTATCATATTTCAAAAACTGCTAACAAGAACCCATTCATGCACTAACTCGAGTAAAAGAACTCTCCTCCCAAGAAAACTGCCTTCATGATAACGTATTACATTCACACCTTCGAGCGGGCGCGTCAAATGATTTCAATTAAACGTAAATTTGACATCATCAAATTTTCTCCATGTAAATGGTGTTTTTATTTATATAAATATTAGCGAATTGTTGTTAGGTTATGAAAAAGAATAAATGACAGTAGATACTTTTAAAAATATATATTTGACTTTCTAAATAAAAAAAAAACGGAACAACACGTGATTCAACAAAAACAAAATATTTTATCGACCTATTAGTCAGAATCAATATTCTCATCCTTAGAATTGTTGCAAACCATCTCAACTGCATAATGGTTCTTGCTAGTAAAGGACTGGCAACGGCAACACTTAATTGATGCTGATGATCTTTTTTTCTCCAGTGCACATGACCTACAAACACCGCGTTTTGGAGGGATTCTTACGGAAATTTCGAAATATCAATGAATAACAAAAACTTCCAAGCACGTCGGTACGTCTGTAGATCGGAGAGACACTGACCCTGAAATAGTTCAAATCTCGATGCAGGTGGCTCAGTGGTTAATGTGCGAGAAGTGATAATGCGTATTTGTCGCCAATTTTGTGACAGCATACCCGCTCGAAAGTTAACCACATCTATCATTTAACTTAATCGAAGAGCGTTTAACGAGACCACACGAACAACGCAACATACAATACGCAAACTATACGTCCTGAAGTATCTAAACGCTGAAACCATCTGACTTCAGATAAAACAATGCACTATCACATTTCCAAAACTACCAACAAGAACCCATAGATGCACCAACTAACTAAAAGAACTCTCATCCGAAGAGCGCCGCCATTCGAACCCGAGACAAAACCGACAATCCCACAGATAATACGCAAACTATACATCCTGAAATGAACGAAAAAAACCATCCGACTTCAAATAAAACAATGCACTATCACATTTCCAAAACTACCAACAAGAACCCATAGATGCACCAACTAACTAAAAGAACTCTC
>JAOXNN020000033.1:937928-956753 GCA_028571205.2 Hydropsyche betteni | reverse complement strand
AGTCGCGAGCGTCATTGTGACACACACACAGACAGACAGACAGACAGACAGATATCCGCTATTATATATAGGGGATTAATCAGGGGTTCAGGTAATGTTTTTTTACACACTTTTTTCAACATGATGTGAAAAAAATGTATTATTATATCACAATGGTAAGATTTGGTACAGGCTAGGGACGTCAGATTTACCAAAAATTTACACACCGAATAAATCATGAAATCTAAAATACTTCTACAATCTCCAATTTTTATATGACCACCATACATTTTTTTACACTGTTATCTCTGAAACGTATCCCCAGTTTAAAAAATACTTATAATTATACAACATGGATAACTTTCGCCATATAACAAATGATTTTCATTACAATTTAAAAAATTTATCATAACTATGAAAAGTTTTCTATTTCAAATCAAAATTAGTAAAAATAACAATAATAAACCAAGCAAAGCTTCACAACTGACATTCCAGAATTTTCTCACGTTCATATACCGTTTATGTCATCCAACCTAACCTAACCCAACAGAATGATGGCGTGTCTCCCGTCAGCGCACGCCAATCGTAAATATCTATTATATTATTATGCGATGTAACATTCAGATACCGTTTCGTCCAGATATATGAAATTATACATCTAGTATCGGCCCGTACCAATCGGTACAGCCGTATCACGGCGAATTTGTCACTTTCGTGGACGTTTCGAACGAATGACGGAGTCACGACAAAACAAATCGACTTTCGCAAACTGCCGGCTCGTTTTTCCCCCGTCGGTGACTTTTCGTCTCCGGGAAAACTTTAAGGTTTCTCGCAGCGATCGCTGATAAATCGGAAAAGCTACGTATTCAACTTTCCACAATGAGTATGGCCGTGTGTGGGGGCGGGTGGTATAGGATGACGTATGTACTGCGCGAGTTCAAAATTTGTCAAAACGCTTCGGCTGTCTGGTGGTTATTATTTGAACCGATCTGGTGGATTTGTCATTGTCTTGTGTGTTGTTAAAAATTATTTGTATGTGAATGTTATCAGTGTTTTTTTTTTTTGCTATCTTAAAAACATTTATGTTATCTAAATGTGCATTGAACTTATAAAGGATTCTATTCAGTTTATTTCCATTTTTATGACCTTTAAATTATTTTATGGAATGAAAAATAAAAAAACACCGATCAAATGAAACCGGATTATGATCTTTCAACAAAAGAACAAACACACGCACAAACACCATTATTAATAGAAGGTACACGGCGTAAATTCCTCGATTTTTTCACCATGCAGGGAACACAACCTAGAATTTTCCACCGAACACGAACACAAATCCCCGAATTTAGCTTAGCGCTTTTCCGACCGTAGCAGCCGAGGGCCTGGAAAAGTCTTAAATAATGCGACGTCCAAAAGCGGGAAAAGTGCCGGGAACCGGACGACACCTGAGCACCGACGATAAAGTCCTTATTTATAATATAATCGAAAGGACCGTGGCCTGGAAAACGGATGCATTGCCTATTAGCCGATCTCGTTAAAAAAATAATTTTGGGAATATATTATACGAAGAAGGGAATTTTAAATTAGAGAACTGAATTTGTCACCGAGAAAGTAAGATAATGATATATGCATATCTATTATTATATGATACATATGCATTATGTAACAAACATCTTTATTTTTATTGAATTTTATATTTTATTAATATTGCTACCAAAATAATTAATAAAATTTTATATTAACGGTGCATGCAAATAAATAATTTTAGGTCTTTCTGTATATTTTTGAAAGAAAAACGGAGCTTCATTCATGTTTTACCATAGAACTGTGGTTCTTTTCATGATTTTTTTTGTGAAAAAATGGATGCTGAACCAACGAGGCAAAAGAATTGTTTGAGACGGCCTGAAGTCTATGCGGTTGTATGTCAATTTTGCATTTGAGAACATCAGGATTCGATCATTTTTCTATATCTATAAAATAATAAAAGTAGTTTCGTGAGTTTATTTTCTTTCTTAGTGAGTAAACCTGACTTTATGTTGAGTCGAATATGTTCAATATACGGTATATGATTCCTTTTAGAATTTGTGTTCCGTTAAATTTCCAATACTTATAACTAAGTATTATATTATAAAGATTTTCAGATCAATAAACACTGTTTATTCATTTTTATTTTATTTTTTATTATGAAAAATTATTGTAAAGCTCACAGAAGCCTAAATAAAACGCAAAAAGCTCATGAAAGTCTTCTTTTTCTTTTTCAGTTCAAGCTATTTCTAGAAAATAAAAATCTTACTTTTCCGTTAAATAAAAATAGAGAAAAAAAGGAAATAAATATACCAGGAAAACCTAAATTTTTCAATGCCAATTTATAAATAACATTTACAAACACTAGCGAGGAGAGGACCGTTCCCAAACTGTTCTCAACAGTCATTTGCATGATGACGATTCTCGTAGCTTGACTAAACTCTTTGAGATGAAGTAATAAATTCAAAGTACTCTTATATGATGATTTTCTATTATAAATGTCGATTCAGATGTAATTGAGATTCGAAATAATTTCAAGAAATCGCTATTATACACTAAAATAGCCGCAACGTTATAATTGAAATATATTTAGAATTCAAACGAACTTGGACAATAATCATTCGAAAATACTAGAGAAAATTCCCATTCGAACATTTGAATTCGTTAAACGAGCATGAACCTTCCCAATATTTACGATCGTCCTTTGTTACGGGTTTGAAAACAAAAACAAGCACCCGACACAACGAAAACATCCAATTTGGCTTCTATAATTACTTTCAATTATTCAAAAACAGATCAAACGGAATTAGTCATATATCGAGAAGCAAAAACAATTGACTAATGTTTATTTATTACGTGCCCCGCAGGTGCGTAACGAAACCACAAAATAATATAAATAAATATGAACGTTCTTTTTCCACTTAATATAATATTGTGTGTGTTAAAAGTAAAGAATCGTTTCTTTGTTGGCGATCAAATCGCGATTTGTGTTCACTTTGTTTACCCCCTGGGCCGTATTTTATTTGTTTGAGCGATCGTCATGTTCAAGATTTTTACTCGATTTTCAGATAGCTGCAAGTGAATTTCTTTTTGAAAATACTTGTACTTACTTTCTTCCATTCTTAATTAATATAAAAACATCTAATAAAAAATATTATCGAATTATTTTGAAGTCGAAACTTATGAAGACATAAAAATATAACTTTTTCAAAAATTCATGTTAAAATTGCGGTTGAAATTTATATTCAAAATTCAACCTGATTAAGGTGAAAATTGGCGAAATGTGCAAAATTTAATATATATTTTTCTCGTCGGACCGATTGTAGATGAACCGTTTTTGTTATACCGAGCAAATTTTCTTCTCGCTCGCATTATGTAATTAAGTGTTTATTCTTCGAGACACATTGTGCATTAACCTTAACTATGATTAATGATCGGCCGCTACGTTTCAATATAAGAAGCAAGGAACAACGCTGGCGAGGGAAAAAAATAAAACAACGGCAACGTAAAGCGCGAAAATTTCCACACAAAAGGCCTAATTTGATTACTCTTATACACAAAAATGAACCGCGTTTCTTCGGGCTTTTAGCGTTTTCGCGGAAGGCCGCAACATCGTATAAAAACACACCTAACAGTTCCTAGGCACGTGATCTTCGGCTTGAAATTAAAAGCGTACTCAAATTGTTTTCTACAATTTATCAAAACGATTGTTAACTTTCATTGTCGCGAAAACAAAGCCAACTTTCACCTTTCATGAAACTAAACAATGACTTTTTTGAGGGGAAAAAAATGGAAACAAAGACGTGTAACGACGTCGTTCGCTTTAACAAGCGTAGATCGCTTTTGATATACCTTTCGGCTGGAAAATGAGTTTTTAAAAGATTATATTATAGTTTTACGTGTATTTTCATTCAGTATTTTCGTTTTTTATATGACGATTGGGTAATTGATAATAAATCTTCATTCAATATTTATTTAATGCTTATTTTCAATTGCGTCCTTGTAAACGGGTTTGAAATGTACGTGAATAAAACTATTTTCAAAAGGGTATTTGTTTAAAATACATTTTTGTCGAATTGGTTTTTATAGATTGAAATTACATTTTATAAAACATAAACCAGTTAAAATAAAAACTTTATAGGGCGGTTTCCGGGATTAAAGCTTTGCCGAATAAAAAGACGACACAAGTGTCTACAAAACGTGTACATTTTCCAAGAAACTTTTCCAATCGGTATTCGCATATTTTACTCGTTACCAACAACAATTTCCCCATCGTCTCTCATACTTCTCCATTCCAGAATATATTTTTTCTCATGAGGGTTTTTCCTCCCCTCAATTTTCCTGCGAGCTTGGAAAACCCTTAATTAATGCGCAACCCCGACCTCGAACGAACCTATTTGCAAAGCCATTATTGATTTTTATTTAATATTGTAACCTTTATCGATTTCCGTTCTTGACTCCGTACGTTTCACATAATTATTCCTTTTCATTACATAAAATTGTGATGTTACAAAAAAAAATTATTTTTTTATGATTTTATTGAGATTTATTTATTTTTCAATTTTTCCCAAACAAGATGATATGGAAGTGCTATTTATGTATTATTTATTGCAGTATTTCAAAATTAAAATAAAATTATTTTCCTATTTATAAATATTTTTAATTATTTTATCCAACGATGAAAATTTTTTGAAAAAAACGATTCTCACTGATTACCAAAGTTAAACAACTCATAGCGCGGTCATTAGATGAATAAGTAAATGATTGCATTTGCTATCCATCGACTTGATGATCATATCATCAATCAATGAATGATTTGAAATTCATTTCATTAGCCTTTTATGAGTAAAGATTTTATTTTTATTTTATAAAAAAATTAATAACAATAAAAAAAAATAGTTTTAAGAATAAAATGTGATATTGCAGATAAATAATTAAGCATCAACGGGTTGATACTTTCGTAAAAGATTTCATCATGTGAATACCGGATATAAATAAAGGCCTAAGAGCCATTCTTAAGATTTTGAGTTGTGACGGTTTTTTCAAAAAATTCCTATAGTAGCATATAGAATCGATATAAGTTTGTTTTTCACTATTGAAAACCAACTTTGGGAATTTCAACCATGTTTAAAAACATGGTATACATGGTCAACAATATGTACGTGGAGAGCTCAAAAATTTTGTCCTTTGGTTTCGTTTTTGTACCTTAGTTATGAGAATCGGTTAGATATCTTCATCAATCAAATAATCTTCAAACACAGATGTTTTTAAAAATATTTGAAAACTTTGGACTGCAATTTTTTTTGATAAATACTCATGTATTTCTAATAGTATTTAGCTGATATAGATTTTTGATAACTATTGAAGGATTAAATACGTAATAAACAAAAAAAATATGGTTTGTCTCCAATTATCTTCCATTTGGGACTTATTAGTGTGTAAGTGTAAGATTTTGGATTTTTTCTTAGAAATCGAAAAAAAATAATAACTTAAAACTACGATACTTTGGACTGAAGTATATTGAGTTTTAAATATTCCAACATAACTTCTTCAAATATTTTTCTAGATCTTTGGATCACTGTATAAAACCGATTTTAGATTTTTCGGCATTTACACCCTCACTCATATGACGATACAAACGATTTTCTATACACAAAACCATTTGAAAATTAAAAAAAAAATCCAAACTTTCGCATAATACAATACATAACATCCACTTAATATAGATCTAAAAAAACTTACACACTAACTTACTCGAATCACACCATACAACAGACTGTAAACGTTTGACGTCCATGCCCCAATTATACACCATATATGTTAAATTCACAACACTCGAGCGAACTGTGAAATGTGCACACAAATTTGAACAACACAAATTCGAAACAGCTAACTCCGTGTTTGCGGTCCGTATAACGCAACCGTTAATTTGAACCGGAGAAACTAACCGGACTTGCATACGATGCACATTTCGCGCTCGTCCTCGTATTCGTATTGTGTTGGGCACGTGTGTGTTGATAAAACTTTAATTCGACTAAACGTGGACTCCGTTAATACGTTAACAGTTTAACTGCGTCATAAATATCGAACTTAATCGTTGTTAATCTCCAAGTGCGATTATTAATGGTGTATTGATGGGGTACGCTTGTTAACGCGGTGTTTTCATATCGGGAATGTTGCGGACGGATCCGATGTTCGAGGTGTGTATTGATCGGTTTATGGTGAATTTGTATTTTCGGAAAATTGTTCTGGGTTTCAAAAGAGAGGATTTGTATAGTACGTTGTGCGCTTTGGAAATATTGTTGATCCTCTCGACGTGTTTGTGTATCATATAATGAAATATAAAATTTTCTGAGGAAAAGTATGGAAATTTAAAAATATAAAATACAAAATTGTTCATTATACATTAGAATCTCAATTATCTAGACCCCAATCAACGGATCGTTAAAAAAAAAAATTAATAACACATTTTATAATTTTTTTATGTAACACGCTTCCAAAAAATTACGAATATGTGACAAAACTATACTGATTCATGACAGACTCAGCTATGAGGCTGATCTTACTAAAATCTGACAGGAATTTTACTAAAAAAAAATCTTTACTGCTTTTAAAGTGGTAATAAGATAATTTATTTTCAAAAATAATTGCTTGATACAAAACAAAACAATTTGTATGCTTAAAAAATTTGGAGTTAAAAAAAATTCTTATGATTGCGTTAAAAATTAGGACTTCGTAATTTACTATTTTGGGAACCGATGAATACAATACCATGGCGATTTTATGTTATATTTATAAATTTTATTAGTATCAAATAAACAAAAATGGTGAAAACATATAAACTATAAATACCTATAAAAAATACTTAAACGTTGTGTACATGATTCGGCACATCAAAAATTTTATAAATTATTTTTAATTAATAAAAAAAATATTTTCTTGTTTATTCGGATATTTATCTATCCGGAACATTTCAATTCCCATTAAATCTATATAATTAAGGTTTTGCTGTAATGATATTGATCAAAAATAAATTGAAAAAAAAATAAACGAATTTTTTTTACATAATATTATCAAATAAAATACTCGTTCAATCATTCAATCGTATCATAATAGACATAATTGAAAATTAACGACGATAAACACGTAAACAAAACGAGCTTCATGAATAAAACATCCGCGCTTTCAAAGCGTCAACAAAATTTGCATAGAAGCAATACAAACGTCAATCGAAACGCAATTTCGCTAGACAGAGAAAGTTCGAATAGGCTCCTGGCGAATGTTTGCGATATTGCATACGTGTCCAATATCGCGGATCGCATAAATATCGCATAATATTAAAACGGCGTTGAAATTTTATAACTTTACGAATTTGCGAAAGTTCCCAAGCGCCTTAACTCGCCTGCACCGTATTAAAGTTCGCGCCACACGAAGGCGGCAAACTGCTTTAATATTTTTCAAATTTCATAATCGAAACAGGCGCAAAAACGCTCAGTTCCTCGTTCATAGTCCAAAGTAACGATTGGTAAAGCATTTTAGCGTCGCCGGTCAAATTTTCGAACAGTTCGAACGAAATTGGCCGTTCCGAGTCTAAATTGAAATCGAATCGGCGCAAAGTCCGTACGTTTGCAAATCGAAAAGGACCCGTGCGTCGATCTTTATTATTTATTCATGGCTACTCGTCGGGTCCGAATCGAAAAGTACGATGAAAAATGCACGAGAAAAATACAGACACACAAATAGCAAAGGTTACGAACCTTCGACCTTCCGGAGGGACGTGTGGTACTGGAATTTCCGATTCGCGTGAAATTCGACTTACACGATTTTGCGTTTGTTTGAATCGCGTAAATTTCTTTAAATATAATATTTGATCGCATAATTTAAATTGTATTGTTTATAATTAATATAATTTTAAAAATGTATGAAAGCAAATGAATAATGACCGTCTACCTCACGCTATTGCATGTAAATTGTGACTTTTTTATTGGTATTTTTTTGTTTATTATGTCTTGTGTTTTCGTTTCGCTGTTGATTCCATTTTCCTACTTTTTCGACCTCGTATATTCATTACTTTTTTGTTGTTATGAAAACCCGGCACAAATGATGGCGATGACAATAAAGTTTGTGCGCTTTTCGCTTTCGTCGAGTGCGCGATATCGCGTCGTTTATCTTTTTACAGCAACCCCAGTTTACAATGTTGTGTATTTTTAAACACAATACTATTCCAATTTCAGTCTCATGTTTTTATTGAGTATGTCCGTTTCTATGTCTAGATTTTCAGGTTTTTTGTATTTTTACGATAGCCATAAAAAAATTTTATGAGAGCGTATTTTGTTGATCTTGTAGATATATTGCTATTGGATTAAATTTGATGGTACAGCTGAAATCGAAATAGCTTTCAGAACAACCTAGAATCGGATATGCAATGAATAATTTGATTTCTTTTATTAAAATTTTGAATCATACGAATTTACATGATTTCACCTCATATTGAAATTATAATAGGCGTCAAAACAATGAGATTTTTTATTTTATTTGGAAAATTTAACGTAGAAATTTCATGTATAAATGGCATTTTCATCATTAATTCCTCAAAATACCTCTGTTGAATTAATTACATAAATCCGATACATATTACATTTTACAATTGAAATTCCCATGAAGCCTGTCAAATATTTCCATTTCCGGAACGTTAAATACTTGCGGAGATTCAGCATTGTCATAATGCTAGTTGCATTTCTCATTCATGTATCTGGTGTTCAAAATCGAACAGTAATTTGTTTCGAGCATTCCATTAACGCAGTTTCAATCGTACTGCTTCATTTGAATCGGATTCAATCGACAGATCACGTAGCTGAGGGAAAGACAACTCTATTTCTACTCTATTCGTGTTTATGTATGTATTTATATCTTTTCGAGTACACTTAAGAGTCTAGTGGTCCCCAAACTTTTGCTTATAGTGCCATCGAACGTGATTTAAGTTCAGTCTTACATCGTTCCGATAAAGAAATCTCTATTGTTAACAATTGATTAAAGAACGTAGAATCCGAACGGAAATTCTGAGAATTTTGCAAAACATTTGTCTTGTTTATACTAAACTGTTAACTCCAAACTTTTGAAAGGTTTTTCGATCAAATTACTAAATCTCTTATGACTATTTCAAAGTAACTATTGAAATGAGTATATATTTCATCATTTTGACATACGAAAACATTCAACTATCTACATGAAATATTCTTGATATTGCATGATATGCATAAAATTGCATCGTTGCAAACTTTCCTCGAAGAGTCGACACTACAATTTTTCTTCCTTATCAACGTCTCGTGTCTGAAAACACAGCAGTCATTCATTCGTTAATTTCACGTGTTTTATTTATGCACTTTATACGACGATCAGTATTTCACATCTAGCTCGCTCCATTTAATATATAAAATCACATCTATCCAAACAACAAAATTATATGAATACGAAATATTATTAGTAAAAAAAAAAATGGGGATATTTGCACTCGGACATGAAAACCGAACAATGCAGCGCTCAAACAAAAGCGATCTGCAAACACATTTTTTCCCGCCGTTTTAATTCAGTTTCTGGAAATAATTTCCGTCGCTTCCACCGTGATAGTATATCAAATTTGAAGCGGGCACGTTCGCATTTTTAGCGCCACTTTGGCCTCGAAACGGTTCGAAATAAAAGTGGCATGTACGAGCGGCCCAAATAAAACGTAATAAGCTTCGCCGGTAAATATATACCTTGTCAAGGGAAAAACGCTCGTTCCGACCCCTTCTATGCCCTTGGAAAATTAATAAATCGTAACCCTAGCGGCGCTTTTGCCTTTTATGCAGTTTGCCGGTTGAATTTTTTATTGTTTTTTGGCGGTCGTGTTTAGTTCGAGTGTTTGGGGGTGTGTGTTTATTTTAAATATGAATTCGTCATCGGTTCAAGTGATAAGTGCTTTGCGGTATAGTATAAATGTTTTTTTTTTAAATAAAAGTATTTTTAATTCTCGAAAATACCGTGCTTCGAAATCTTTATCCTTTGTTCCTTGTAAATAGCTGTCGTTTTGACGATTTTTTAAAACCTTCAGTTTGAAAAAAATGATCAAATTCATTGATTTTTTAAAGCCACCTCTTGATCAAAATCAATAGATCGAGACAAATTTAGGTATTGAACAATTAAAATGATTTATTGATTTTCCTTGATTTTTTATAGAGCCATCTATCGAGATCTATACATAACTTTCATTATTGATTGATTTGAAAAAGATGACAAACTATTTCAATGAAAAAGAAAATATTATTCGAATAACGAAAATCATAAATAAAACTCAACATAATCTTATCATATAATAGAAACAACCCGCCATTTCATAATTATCACATTTATCCACATTCATACTTACACACCAATTACATAGATGTCGCCCATCGACGTATCTGCTCATACAAAAACTTCACTCGAAAACCCGAGACTAGATAGAAAAGCCTTTCGCCCGCATCTCGCCGGAATATTTTTCATTAACATTTCACACCCGATATTTTCCCAACGACCCACATATATTTATTTTTTCGCCCGCTTCGACGCAGGGCCGGCGCGAATAAAACGCGTCGAATTTATTTCGGCGCGTAATTTATTCATGCGCCCCCGCGAAATTAGCCTTCATGGTTTCATTTATTCAGATGTAGTTGGCGTCGTATGACAAAGCAGTATTTGTACGGAATTAGCATTTATATTGTTGTCCGCCGCACTGTGGCAACACCTGCGGAAATTCTAGGCGCGCGGGAGTGCTCCGTGCTATGGTATAAGGATTCTCAATGTGTCGTTTCCGCTTTGGAAAAGGTTGAGGAGCTCTGTTTTGGTATAATTTGAGGTTTGGCAGTTGAGGTTTTTGATAGTTTTTTTTTTTTTTTAATATTTTGTGTAATTGGGTTAAGGGGGTATTCTGGACTTGAAATTCGAAAAAATCGTTGTTTTTTTTATTTTATTTTAATATTTTTAAAGTGTAGACTTTTAAAAATATGAGCCTCATGGGATATTTTGATATAAAGATTATTTTAAGAGTAACAGTTGTTTTTGTGAAGGCGCAATGTATGAATCAGTTACGCTGTCTGAAACTTTAAACGCGATTTCGATTTTTTTTCTTTTTTAAATATTTTTAAAGCTAGACCTTTAAAAATATGAGCCTCATGGGATATTTTGATATAAAGATTATTTTGAGAGTAACAGTTGTTTTTGTGAAGGCCCAATGTATGAATCAGTTACGCTGTCTGAAATTTTAAACGCGATTTTCTCGAAACTACTTTTTTCAACCTGGTGGTAGTGATATCTTAAGTTCTAATCAACCAATTTACTCAAAACTTTGGGAAAATATTATTTTTATATTCATCTAGAAGTTGAAATTCGTATAATTTTAATTTTTTCATGTTAAAACAATATCAACCCGCGGGTTGAAGTTTATTGATACCTAGAATATGCGATCGAAGTTTTTTTGGTCAAAATGAATTTTATATTAATTCTGTGTATCTGAACGAAAATTATTCAAACACCGTTTCGGACACAAAAACGTTAATTTTCATAAAATTCAAATGAAAATACTAATTTCATATGCAATATGCATATTCCGATTTCAACAGAACAACCCTGCACACAAAACCGTCCTTTCAAATTGAACTTCTGCGTTACTGCAATGCAAGATTTTTCCCTTTTTCCCTCCGTATACTCACAAAAGCCATCCAACTACACACTCATATAATTCTATTTTCCATACGCGAGCCATAACGCCATTTCAATTATTATTCGCCGCGTGCATACCGCAGCACACGTGTCCTATTCATTCTCGGGAAAATTTCTTCGGTTTTTCCCGATTTTTCGTGAACGTGCACACACACGGCACTTTTATGGTGGGCCCCGTGTACACGGTGCTGGTTATTGATTCGAAACTTTACCGTATAATATCAATATTTCAGGGGAAAACAATTCAAGGAAGAATGCCGACGGTGGTTTGGTATTGCCGTTCTGCAGCCGCGCGACCAAGAGATTTATGCTCCGATATATTAAAGAATCGGAAAAAATAAACAAAATGAAAACGTACGTAGACACGAAAATAATAAAAAAAAAATGAAAATCGCGTTCGAGAGGGAAAATACATCGCTCGTAGAGTGGACGCGTTTTTTTCCCGGGAATTGTGCTTTTTGAAAAACAAAGTTTTCCCGTTCGACATTTCGATTGTTTTTCGGTCGACGTTTCTAAGAAAATCGAATGTTTGACTTTGGCGTCTAGTAGTGGGTTTATAAAGCGATTTTCGAAATAAGTTTTGTTGCGCTGTCAAATGGGAATATTTATTTGTGACAAATTGTAAGTTTCAACATTGTTAACCAATGTTCTTCGGTATATTTTGTATAAACACAGTAAGTTTTATATTATTTTCACTTTTTCACCATTAGCTCTTTTATTTTTTATAACAAAAATCATTTTCGAATATTCAATCCAACAAAACATGAGAGATTAAAATAAACCATTTTAACTTTGATGAACTCAATACAATTATAACTTTAACAATGATTTCCTTCGGTAAAATCACTTTTTTTAATATAAACCTCACCAAATAACACACTTCGTATTCATCAGTACCTACAATTCTCCACTCGGTCCATACATAAGCGGGTAAGAATTCGAGAAGCATAGCTAGGGGCGTCTTCATACCCGTTCAAAGCATAACGCGGCGAATAGTTCGCATCGTCATGTTTTCCACACCCCATACTCCTG
Source organism: Hydropsyche betteni (assembly GCA_028571205.2). Taxonomy (NCBI): domain Eukaryota; kingdom Metazoa; phylum Arthropoda; class Insecta; order Trichoptera; family Hydropsychidae; genus Hydropsyche; species Hydropsyche betteni. The sequence continues at coordinate 943,982 of JAOXNN020000033.1, read as the reverse complement.
GCTTACCATATTCGAAGACATCCACGTAAATGAAAGACGACACTTAACAACCTGAAAATGAGCTTCGGGATTTCTAAACTCTTTGAAGATCAAGCAAACTTGTTAAACTACGGGCGAGCTAGACAGTTTCGGAAAAGTTCAGATTCACATTCGTCCAAACGGGAGAATTGCTCCGGAAACTCAGACAACAAACCGATCCAAAGCTCATTTCAATATCAACACTCTTCCATTACTTGCTCATGGAAACTATAATATATGAACACATCGACACACGTCCGTTTCAAAACCGTGAAAACACCCGAATTGAATCGATAAACCACCCCTCCCGAGCATTCAATATCCCCAGCATAAACGTGAGCTTCGCGTAATTATTTTGAATACAAAACACGTGTACACACGTGGATATATACACGTCACAAACATCCTGTGCCGTATCCTTGTGTTTGGCTTTTCATGCAAGAATCGAGCGAAGCGGCACTCGCGCGACATTTAATAACGAAGTCAAACGACTAACGAAGTACGTACGAATTCCACTACATTTGTACTTGCTGTTGAGTTTTGCCCATCTAGTGCTTCGTGCACAGTTACTGTTATCGTGTATTTGAATTAATAAATTAGAAAAGGGATGTGTTTTTAATATTAGTTGCGTAATTAAAGAAGTTAAACGATATGTAGTTACAACATATGGATCAATAATATAGTATATAGGCCTGATGTTAATAACATCGGCTGTGGTTTTGTTAAGAAACAGAAAACGATAAAATGTGAAAATCCGAAATGTGTACCCGATTTGAATATTTAATATTTAATTAATAAAATAAAAAAAGTTCATTTGTTATTTGTTTGTGACATATAGGCAAAACCAGAAGCATAGGCTTTCCGATGCCCGTACTCGATTTGAAAATTTGATATCTAATTAATAAAACCAGTTCATTTATTATTGGCACAATTATGACATATAGGCAAAGCCAGAAGCAGTAGGTAATAAGCTTTATATGATAGAAGTAAACTGTATACGCATATAAATTTTCTAAAAGATAGATATCCTCATTTAAAAAATGTATTTCTATAACATTAAAATATTATTAAAAACCATTTTGAATACAGTGGAACCTTTATTGTCAGGGTTGATCAAAAAAATTGTTTTTTAAATAGCAAATTTTACATTTTTTTGTATTATATAAAATGCGTCCAAGAACTTAACAAGTACGTAATAAAATTATACTGACTCATGAAAGACTAGAACTATGAAGGTAATCTAACTAAAAATTGACAGGAATTTTATTTGAAAAAAAATTGAACTTAATTTTTTTTTTATAGATGGCGTTAAAAATTATAACTTCATTAAGTATTATCATGGGAACCAATGAATACACTGAATACTGACTATAGCGATTTTATGTAATGTTCAAAATTTTTGCCAGTATTATAAAAGAGACTAAATACGTTTAAAAAATACTTAAAGGTAGTATAAATAATTATGCCCACAAAATTTTTTATCAATAATTTAATTTAATTTCTAATAAATTCATAATTTTCATTTAATTTTTTCGCTATCCGGACCATCTCGATTCTCGTTTAGTTCGAATAATCGAGATCTACTATACATGAATATGTAATGATTTTTATAGTTCTTTTAACAAAATGTTTTCAATAAAATAAATCGTGACAAATCAGTAATTATGTTTCAATCATTATTGAAGGAAATTTGAGCTTCATATGATAATGATAATAGAATCGAAAAAAATATGAATTCAATATTACGATTCTTTGTCAGCAACCAATACGTTAAATAAAATTCAATCAAGAGGCATATTTTTTAAAAATTGTTATTTAACAGAACCCTCTACTTTATAATACGGTATGTTTGGTCGCAGTACACCAAATACTCACACACAGTTACTGGTTGGTAGGATACGGGCTCGGTTTTGAAAACGGTTCACGTTTACTCACGTGTTTACGTATTATATTATGAGGTGAATTGTATTGAAACGCGATAACCAGCTTCGGGGAGAACTCTCGTTTGGGAAACTAGCTTCGGAACAGATAACGCCAATATCCTCGCTTGAAGAAGACGCTTTTCTACACGATGTTTGTAATATCTCAACTTGAGATCAGAGAATATGAACATATTTCTAATTTACATATGTGACTATGAAATAATTATTATATTTTAAAGTTTTGATTTTATATAAAATATTAATTTAGTTGTGCGAACATATTATTTTTCAACTTAATTATTCGTGATTGATTTTTTTACAAAACACCTATTTGAAAGTTTTGGAAATAAACCAAATGACAAGAACCCTTTTATATTTATATCAAGATTCAATTTTTTCGCGTCATGTAGTTTTCTTAGACCAAGATAGCGACATCCAAAACTAGCCGCAGGCCAAAAGCACTAGATGAAAGTGAACCAACATGTGAACCAAATATATACTGTAACATACAAAATCATAAACTAAATATAAATAATATATTCATACCGTTTATATTATATTATCTCAATTATTTTTTTCACGATCTTTACATATTTTCTCCAACTCGAATTAATATAATATATAAACTTTTGAACTTCTTTAGTGTAGATGAAAGATATTGATATTACATCTTGAAGTAGAGTCGAGCTTTCATACCGGTACTGTAAGGCTTTTATGTCATATAAAAAGATGCATACCTTTTACATTTACAGTGCATACGGTAAATGCATTTTTGAGATTACACGTCCATTGTGCTGCTAGACCAACATAGTTCCAAAAAGCATTTGCAAAGTGGATGAAATTTTCATTTTGGACATTGTCACCTTCGTAACATTAGAGTATGTTTGAAAATCTGATTGTTCATTCCACAAAGTAAACGTTAGCTTAATTGTATTTCAGAAGCTTTTAATCAAAATTAATATTATATTTTTAATCAATCTATACAAATAAAACTATTTTTTTAATAAACGAAGATTTTGTTTATTCACGATCAAGTTATCGAAAAACAATTCGTACATTTAATTAAAACAAACACACCGTAATGAAAACGGAAACTTTTCCCGAGTCGATTTCCGTAATATCCATCCAATCATTTCCTCATATAATATACGACCATAATGTCACTACTACCGAACCAGTCAAAGAACACAAATAAACAAACACACACACACACACACACACACACACACACACACACACACACACACACACAAACATACATCTCACAACATATCGAAATGATGAAACGGCAACAATTGCCCTTTTTCCGATCACGGTCAACAAGTGGTCCTGGCGAGGAGCGTCTTCACACACGCACCAACAAGTACACGTTTGGGAAAAACAACTAAGCCATTTTTCGGAAAAACGTGCGGATTTTCCGCGGTCTGAGGGAGGAAGAGCCCGAGAACGGGTGAGGGGATGTTTTTTCCCACCCAGATATCTTAGACGTTTCAATTTCTTCCGCCCACCCCGAAAAACCTTCGTCGTTTTTCCGGTGGTTTTCTTTGTTGTGCCTTTTCCCCGTTTTCCTTTTTTTCCGCTCCGCTAATATATATTTATGTTTGTATACTACTCTTTTTTTCCGTTTGTACCGGTGACTGTATCGGTGAAATTTTTCAATCAAAAAATTCCTTTTAACCGCATCACCCGGCAGGTTAATATTGACGGGCCCCAGTACATAGATATCGTTTCGAATTTCGTGTTATGCGCACACAAACAATAAAAACGAATCTGTACGCGTATCGAAGACTTTTCTATATCGGGGTATTCTTGGAAAATTTTCTCAAGGATTATCGGCATTTTTCCGCGTCTCGAGTAGTCGGAAAATATTCGAAATATTCCCAAGAGCGACCGAAAGTTTATCAATTCGTATCTTTACCGTTTTTATTGAATGTTTTGAATACGAAAATGTTTACAAATGAAAAAATTTGTGACACTTTAATCTTATTTAATTTATACGTTCGTATTAATATTTTCGTTTTTTATTTGCGCAAAAGACTTATGAGTAATATATTTGAATAAATTTAATGTATTTTCAAATTATAAAAACTTTTATCTGATCTATTCGAAAAACTTTTGTTATGAAAATATTAATAATTTAATCGTACAATTCTCCCAGTCAATACGCATCAGCATATTTCATTAATATTCAACACTATTTGAAAAATAAGTTAAAAAGTTTAGTTAGTTCCAAAATAATTTACATTTATGAAATATGCTAAATCTCTTTGTCAGTCGTATATAAAATATTTCTATAATATCTTGCAACAATCGAGTTTTCGCAGTAATCGTTTTATTGCTATTTTGCATTTTAGTTGTACGCTTGTTTGCATTCGAAACTGGCAACATAAATTGCAAAAACACTATAAATTGTCTGCGCGAAATGTAAAATATGGAAATCGTACTCAATAAATTGATTTTTTATTCTAATTTCGCTTTGCGGCGCCTGCAACGGACGTGGCCAAATTGAAAATGCATTTTTAACCCATCCGTTTCATGAAAAACTAAACCCCCGTACTTGATAAATATCAAATTAATTTCCGTTCAAACATCCCAACACATAATATAATATATTATACATACATATAATATTTTTCATACATACAAAATTTAATACGATTCATCATATTATTATATTTCAAAATAATATTACAATGAAGATTTTATTTTTGTCATCTTTAGCTTTTCATTTAAATTAAGTGATAGTGTATCAACGAATGATATCGATTCAAAAACATTAAATGAAGAATATCTTTAAAAATTTATGAAACACATTTATCCTTTCCCTTACGGTACTAAAAAAAAAACTCGCGTTCCGGTTTTGGGTAGTCACTACACATTCAAAAATTAGCGATTTAAAATCGGAAAAATAAAAACATTCATAGCTAATCCCTTTAATTAATTATAATTGAAGTAAAAAATTATAATAATTGTGATTTATTTGCTGAAATCATCAAAAAACCATCTGGCAACGCTCACGAAATGGGCATAGGTCCACTCCAGTTGATGTCTCAAAAGCCACTGCGCACTAACCCTGTTATTTAAGCGAATTTGTTCACAAAATAGCTTAGATGTACTCGATAAATTCTGATTATTTTTAATATTATTTTTTAAATCAATGCGTAAATATAATATATTATGGAGGAATACCTAAAATCTTAGCCTTGTATTTATTATAATTATAGAGATATTGGTGGTTATTAGAGCAATGTGTAAAAGATACACATCACCGGTAAGAAAAGGTAAAACACAATTCTAATTTCCCGTTCGGCCACGCGACCCACCAACACCCACCACATGCAAAAGCCTCACAGGAGGCACCATACACAAAACACCATCACCCCCCCCAAAGCCTCCGAGGGGGAGGGGCGGGCGCCGCCTTATTTATATCGCGCTTTAACATCTGGTGTCCTCGTCGCATCCGTCACGGCTTATCCGATTGTCATCTGGAGAAGGCAATAAAGAAATGTCGAGCTATCGCCGGGGTTGGGTCAGCGAGGATTTTCGCCAAATGAAAAAGGACTCGTCCCCTTCGTTTCGCAGACTTAAATTAGCCCGGGACTCGGGAGGACGTGCAAAATTCGAAAGGTTGTTTTGAATTTTCGGAGACGTTTATTTTGAGTGAATTTCAGAAATGGAGTCGTGTTACGATCTTCATTTTTTTTTTTAAGTTCATTTCGAAATAAAATATGTTATATATATGTTGTGGCAAAGAATGACTGTGTCGGCACTAAAAGGGTATTAAATATTTGTACATACAACGTGAGAACACTGGCTTCAGAAGCCAGTGTTTTATTCTTGGAGCACGAATTAACTGATTTCAAATGGGACCTTATAGGACTAGGAGAGGTTCGACGAAAAAAGGAAAACCAGATTATCCTTAAAAGCGGGAATTGTCTGTACTGGCGTGGCGCAGAAAACGGTAGCAACGGGGGCGTCGGCTTCCTACTAAATAAGAATATCATGAAACACGTCCTAGAAGTTACTATACTATACTATACTAATCTAGTATAGTATGACTATTGCATGACCACCTATTTGGATTGAATCGTAAACAACCGTTCTAAACTAGCAA
>JAOXNN020000033.1:915548-930651 GCA_028571205.2 Hydropsyche betteni | reverse complement strand
TGAGCCACTCTCGTCCATGCGACACCACACATCTTGTGAATTTCGTCTACCCATCTGCCACGCGGCCTTTTCTGCGGGCGCTTAACGCCTCTCGGATACCAGTCCAACATTCACTTATATGTGGGTAAATCTGTATTGGTACTATGTAACATTAAATGAAAGCTTTTGACAATCATATCTAAAAATTCAAGCGCATTCGATAATTTCACACGCAGTTCACACGCAAGTACCCCGCGGGCTATTCATTCGCCATCGCTGGTCTAGGCTATAGCCTACCTTATCCGAGAGCCAACCTCATATTGAAATTATGATACATTCAAATCAAAATTTCAATTCAAAAGTGACCCAACACTCAAAAAATCCATTCGCCATCATTTCAAAACACACCCCTTTCAAACAACGATCGATAGAGGACCACAGTCTCACACAGCTCACGTCCCAGACGCCAAAGAGGATTAGAAAACAGAAACAATCTTCGGATCGGATGCAACGCCCGCGACATTTTTTTTTTATTTAATTCCACAGAATAAAAGCGGACACGGCACGTGAGCGTAGCCTTAAATGCCTGCATATCCGACTTAATGGCGACGCTCGTAAACCGGCGAACTTTCGAGCCGTGCGACGGGGCCAATTTTCCGAGTGACGAAAATACACGTGCACACAAAGCGTCCGTGTGTTTTTCCGGTGGAAAAGACAAAGCCTTCGGGTTTTTTTTTCCCGGCGACCCTTCGCGACCCTGCGGGATACGGGGGATACGCTCGCACGTGTTTTTCGCGTTTTTCGTGTTCCGATGATTTGTTTTCGGGGTATTTCGTTTTAGGATTCGGCCGTCGTTTGATCGGCGCTACGTACGGATGGATTGGTTTTGAATGAGATCGGCGAGTTTGAGATGTTGAATTTTTTTTTAAAAATAGTCTCGGATATAATAGTTTTTAATTTTGAGTATAATTCCAAATGTTGTGTGACGTATTAGTGAAAAAAATCGTTTATGTGATAGTAAACTTTATTTAATGATGTAAAATATAAAAATCAAGTACGATAAACTCCCTTATAACGTCCTTCCCTATAACAACCGAATGCATTTCAATTAAAAAAAAAATTCAAATTAATTTGAAACAAGTAAATAACACTTAAAAATTTCAAAAAAAAATGAAAATTTTTCATTTATTGATTTCCCAAAATTCTCACCTATAATGTCGAATCTATCTCGACGTTATTAGGGGGCTTACTGTACATAAAAATATATTGTATTAAATGGCCCATCGCTTACGTTGGATTTAAATTTCTCATCATTTGTTTAATATTTAAGATGGCAACCCTGCATTTTTTATATTTGCGCATTTGGGATTTTCGAAGATGGGTCATTTCATAAAAATTAACATATTGTTATTGTTAAAATATGTTACAAATATGTTATATAAGACTCATCGAGTAGTTCATGATTTTTTTTGTTTCCATATTTGAATTTGAAAAAATTTTGGGATGAATCGAACGATATAGGCCTTGAATGTAGTTTCAACAGGATGATGGTGTTACATGTCATATGTCGAGAGAAACCATCGATTTGTTGAGTCAACCTTTTTCTGGTTGTGTGATTTCCAGAAATGCTGAAGTTAACCGGCTGCCCAGATCTTGCGACTTGTAGCATAGGTTCTGTAAAGTCCAAAGTCTATGCTAATAAATCAAATACAATTTCTGAATAGAAAATAAAAATCCAATGCGTTATTGCTGAAATTGAGCCAACGAACCTAGAAAAAGTCTTCAAAAATTCGGGTTATGCCAATAGAAACGTGGCGGTCATCTGAATGTCATCTTGTTCTATAATATAATTAATCTCAATATGTTTATTTTATAAATCAATAAAAACTTTCCATTAAAATAATAATTTACTCTGTTTAATTTGAAATTTAAATCCAAAATACGCGATGGATCACCTATATATTTTCATATGATGAGTCAACATTTTAGTTTTTTATAAAAATCGCCAAAGTTCTCACTACTAAAATATTAATGTTAAAAAGATTCATGTGAATAATTTGTGCGTGTTTTTGCCCAATATATTTATTTGGAAAGTTTTCGTATTTTACGTTTCTATTCGTGATTAATTCGATTTAGTTTCGGGATCTATCATATTTTTCAACAAATCATTTTATAATGTAAATATAAGCTGAAAACTTATATAAATATTTCGCCAATCCTTTACATAACGACTCTTCGGAGCAACTTGAACCACCATTGCACCACAACTGGCATCGGACCCAACACGAAAAGCTAAAAATGTGCAATCGACTATCGAAAGTTTTAATTGGTGGCGAATTCCGGACGCCGATAATAATTGAATCCTCCAAAGGCTTTTTCCCATCCCTTAATTGGAGACAGCCGCTGCGGAAAATCCTCAGCGGTGAAAAGCACTTTTCCATTTCCGATACACTCTTATTGGCTTATACTACGGACCACCTACTACGGTTAAATGACGATGAGGGTTGGAGTTTTCGGTTCTGAATCGATTTTACGCTGAAATAGCTTTGGTTTAATATTTGTTTATGTTTTGATGGGGTATTTGGTGTTAAGATATTTCGATATTTCAATGTTTAATTTGATATAAATCATTTCTCATTAAAAATTATATGTTTTTTAGATTGAATATATTATAATATAAAATATCTCTTAAATTATATGCGAATATTAATTTAATTTCAGATTCAATTATAACTGTTTTCCCGTCTCAAATTTTCCAAGTTTTCAATTAGTATAGAAATGATGAATCTGTCAATAAATTGAAACTAAGACTTATTGTTTGTATATATTAATTAATATTATTAAATCAAGCATTATCTTTGTCTAGACACTAATTAGAAACATAGAATCAAATATTAGTTTGACATTTCTATATAGCCCCGTTAAATGTTTAATATTTGTTTCTTTCAATATCTATGAAAGCATTATAATTTCGCGTAACTCATTCGTTTTTTTTTTGTTTTACTTACACTGGGGGCCAAAATTATTTGCCTGCCCTTATTTTTTTGAAAATCGCATGTTTTTTACTAAAATTCATAGCCAAAGCTATTAAAATTCAAATAGAATATCATTTTAAACATATCTACATGAGTAATTTAAATTTCTCGGGAGTTGTAAAAATTTTGTTTACAAATTTTTCTTATAAGAACAACATTATAGGAAAAAATCTTCTATCGTTTCTGATGTGATTTTCTTCAGTTTAAAGCGATTGGATTTTTTTTTATTTTTTCGATTTTAATTACTTAGAGTATCTAAAATTGTATTTATTATTTATTTTGAACTTAGTTTTCTTACAAAAATAGCGTTCGAGTTTCACATTTTATATAGTGTGTCGCTTTTATATTCGAAACAATCAATCAAAAAGCTCACGATAAAAATAAAATACATTCGAATTTAAATTCACACCATGCACTCCGAGTTATTTGAAAAAATAAAAAGGGACGCTCTACTTATACAAATTAAAACATCCACCCACATAAAAACAAGTGTCCACAGCTCGACACATACAAATTACACAATCCCCAAATACACACCCTCATTGTGTGCATCTTAATTTATGCCTTCCATTCATTATTAGGTTCGGTCGTATTGTTAGCACAATGAGCGTGTCCCGTCGTCACTCGAAGAATGTCCATTTCGCGGATTCCGCAAAGACCTTAGAGACACAAACCCTAGGGTCTGCGAGCGCACATAAATAACACTAATATCATATTATAGGAGAGCCGAAAGCGTGTGAAATATATAAAATAAATAAATCCGACCTTTCCGCATTGTAAAATTCGAAAAATTCCGTATGCGCGCGCCGTTTTCAGCGGCGGGGTCGTATATCTTTGAGGTTCGCTTATTATTATGCAGCGTATCCCTTACGCGTATGAAATATATTGAAATAAGGTTGAAATTTATGGTTTCGTGTTTTAAATTAATGTCTCGAGGAAGGTGGATGCATTGAACGCGGAACGCAATATGCAAGTTGTATTCAAATCAAATTGCGGGTACTTTCGGTTCGAATGGCTCCGATGAAGTTCCGATTTATTTTTGTAGTGCAATTTATTAGTCGTAATGTTTCCCGTCGGATTGAATATCGAAATCCGTTTTTTTTTTTATCGCTTGCAGATGAATGGGAAAATGAAAACGTTGCCAATTAAATTCGAATTTGAAATGTTCGAGTTTGACTTTTGGATTATAAATGAATTATTCGCGAGTGATCCTGGTTGGATTTTCGACCGATTCAAATCTAAATACGTTAACGAACGATACTTTTCAATCACTTGTAACTTTAAATATAAGGCGCATTTAGTAAGTGTCTATAACTATGATCTTGAAAATTTTGCGCACAAGAAATACATTTTAACTAACAGATACTTTATTTATATAATAATAAAATTTTAATTCCCATTAAACTTTTAAATTTTGTTCATGTTTAAATTATTGAATTTTAGTTAATTTACTTTCACTTGGTTGACTTATTTATACCCTAACAATTAAACATAGATTACAGAATATATCTAAGTGTTTTTCAGAACTCTAAAATCAAATTATCATAAAACCTTTTCAAAGATCGGTATTTAAACTACAAGGAATATCATGCATTCTATTATTTTTTTAAATACTGTATATTTAGTCACTAAAAAAATATTTCAATGCACATTTATTATACAATCGAAAATTCGTTAATAATCTTGTATAACTGATTTCTCGTCGCGGATAAAGAATTAAAACAATCATAACTCATACTAAAATCAAAAATCAATTAATTTCTCTAATTCAGATCAATTTATTTTATTTATATCTTAAAAAAAATTCAATAATTTCCTATCGAAATAAAAAGGCGATTAAACTTTCAATCAGCGTGTCAATAATAAACGAGCAAACCCTTCGATCATTCACCGGCGGGATAAATTTACAACACAATCCCAATCCCTTTGTTTCGCCGTCTGCCCGAATTATCGGCACTCGACTATACTCATTGTATCTGAACATTTTCAGACAGACATCGACAGCCCGTCAATTAGGCCGTCGCGTCGGAGCGAACTCGCGTCAGATTTTCAACGTCAATCTTCTGGCATTTTGCGGAAACGCGCCTATTTTATATACCGGAAAATGGCGTATCGGAAAAAATACCGGAAAGTGGCAACTGTGGCCGTGTGTGGGTGGCTGTTCGTTTGTTTGAAGCGTTGGACGCGCGAGCGGATTTTATATGCGTCAATGGATCGGTTCGTTGCGAAAATTTAAATGTTTGGCTTGAAAACGACGGTTTTTGCAGTTGCTATATTTTTTTTTAATTTACGGTTTAATTATCTGATATTAAATCGTGTCATAGTTTGATTTTTGGCGATGGAATTTTTGATGTCGAATAATCGATTAGTCAAACGTGGCCGTTAATAAAATATGTGGACTCGATAATTTTAACATTTAATTTAAAGTCGCTCGTTGACTTCTTATCATTTGTTTTGAATAAATCTTCGTTAATTTATTGACGAAAAAGAATCTGAAGTCCCTAACGAAGGCAAGAAAGTAAAAAATAATAAAAAGAAGCAAGATACAAAACTTTCGGATTCTCGCAGCCCGTAGAGTTTTATCGCCCGGGAATCGAAAAGTTTATTAAATGCTAGAATTTAGCTCTGAAAACAAGATAAAATTACGCTTTAGATTAAAAAGTTTTATTTTTAAACTATACACGGCGCCTCCTTTTCGTAATTTTTTATAAGCGAAAAATACTTTTCGACGTAATTTTTTCCTTCGGCTTTTCGCTTTTATTTTCGCGCGCACGGACATAATTTAACGTCAGCGTTTTCTTTTTTTCGGTTCCTTTTAGGTGTTATTTTTTTTTTTTCATTTTATTTCGTTAGCGGGCGTGAAAACTCAAACGCAAACGACGTTCGACGGATCTGAAAAATTTATTTTTTGTCAAATTTGACATTTAACGACCCCATAAACGCGGTGCGGCCCACGCACGAGGTCAAGAACGTTCCCCAACTCCGAAAAGGTCGCTTGCGGTTCTGTCATCGTATGTATACTTAAAGGTTTTTCACGTTTGTTCAAACTCGAATTTAGAATTCTTATCCAATCCCGTTGTTTTTCTCTACGAATCCAAACTAAAAGCACAATCCTTTTTGTATAAATATTGGACAGATTTCGAAAGAATCTCAATTGGGTACATCTACGAAATATTCTAAACAGATTTTGAAATTGGTAAAATATACCGCATCGTAGAATCTATAAAACATTATGAGAATATTATTGATAGTTTATTTTTTTTTTTTTAATCACGATCATATCGAATCATTATATTTTTATAATCAATTTATTTGTATTCTTGCATACAGCATACTGTCATAACTGACATGTATGTAATTAACTTCGAGCGAGCGTGCTGTCTCAAAATTGGCAACAAATATACATTATCGCTTCTCACACTTTAACCACTGAGTCACCAGCATCGAGATTCGTGCTATTCCAGGGTCATTGTCTTTCCGACCTATAGACGTACCGGGTGTGCTTGGAAGTTATTATTCATTCATATTTGGGAATTTCCGTAAGAATCCCTCAAAAACGCGGTGTTTGCAGGTCATGTGCACCGAAGAAAAAAAAGATCCTCAGCATCAATGAAGTTTTGCCGTAGACAGTTCTTTACTCGCAAAAACCATTCTGTAGTTGAGGCGATTTGCAACAATTGTAAGGATGTGAATATTTATTCTGACTAATATGTCGATAAAATATTTTATTTTTGTTCAAACACATGTTCCAATTTTTTTTATTTTAGAAAGTCAAATATATTTTTTAAAAGTACTGTCATTTATCATTTTTTATAACCTAAAATCAAATCCCTAACACTTATACAAAGAAAACACCATATAGAGAAAACTTGATGATGATTTAAGAGCCGCTCAAGTGAAATCGTTTGACGCGCCCACTCGAAGGTTAATTAAAAAATTTCAACGATTTTTCGTAACAAAATTTTATCACATTACTCATTTTTCTGCGAAAGTTCTATCCTAATACACCGATGGAACCTATCTCCAACTTTCGTACGATCACCATACATTTTTCCACACACTAGTTCCTGCAAAGTATCCCCCATTCAAAAAGAAAAAAAATGCATCGTATTATTAAAAATGAACGCGCTTCATTTTTTTGAATCAAATCAAATTTCCATCTAACACCACACTTCTACTCCGTCGCCTGAAAGCAACACCCACAAACAACATCCCATGCATCTTCCCGATTCGAATCCCCAGACACTCGCACATCAGACATTAACGAAATCACCTCCACTAAGCCCACCATCCGTTCCCGGCAACCGATGCGACAAATTACGTCACCCTATCAACGAACACACCCGAACTGCATTAATATCACACAACACAGCACCCCTCGCACGCGTTACGAAATCATCAAAGTTGTCGCCGCCGCTGGAACTTCGCAGATTGCTGAAATCCCCGCCGCCGAGAGCGTCTGAAATTTTCACAAGCCCAATCTGGCATGAAACGACACGAAACGCCCCCGCAGATACACGAGGCGCCACGGTATGCCGCCGAGGCTGATTATTACTCGGGTTGTTGGCAGCCCGAAATAGAAAGCGCTGAATAATGCAGCCAATGTTGACGCTCGTCTTTTGAATAAGTGAGGGCTCTGAGCGCAAACGATCGTCGAGAATTAAAACTGCGACGGACCAGATTTTCGGTGTGAATGCGCTGAGGTCGACAAATCTGAGGGTTTTGTCGGTATCGATGTTTCGTTTTGATGCGTCAGGCAGTGGTGTAGCAGGAGCGCACTGGAGCGCCGCTCCACCACTTTGTTTCGAGGTGGAGCGGCGCACCAGTGTAAAAATTTCACATTTCGAAAAACTGTTCGGAATTTAGCGTTACACTGCAAAGCTTCGAAATCGAATATTTTGAGACATCTGGATGTAATAGGGAAGGTAAAAAAATGGACAAATGGGTACCGCACGAATTGTCTCGAGCAGAGAAGGGAGCGGTCAAATGTGAAACACATGCCCCTCATTCATTCATTATGCTCGAATTTGACACTTTTACAAAAGATTTGGAAATTGGAGAAAAAAATCAAAAACATCGTGTATTTAGGCACGACAGCCGAAATTTCGAACTTGAAAATTGTCAACTCTCGTCGGTTTAATAGCTTTTTTGTTCCAGTTTAGTAGAACATATGATTTTTCGCACATTTTTTTCTTTTATCTTAGATATATATATATAGCGTTCCACCACTTTTTTTTTAGCACTACACCACTCGTGTCAGGGGCTTCGGTTCAAATTATAAGTTTTTTTTGAATATGGATGTATTGAAAATGTATATTCACTGTCAGCGTAGTATGAAAATTTAGTCATTTTATGAATACCGAAGATAAAAAGGGGTATAAATGCTATTTTTAAAATTTTGAGATACAACGGTTTTTGTGATACAAGTTTATTAGATTACTAGTATAAAGGCTCGATGTTAATGACATCGGCTGTGAATTGATAACCATACTATTACGTAATGAAATAAAAATTTAACATATCTATACAAAAACAATTTATAACCGTGCCGTTGCGAAATGCCGTATATCCGTTTGCGATTATAGCCGTTATTATAATGAACATAAAGACTAAATTTGGAGCTCGAAAATTATGTAAATAGTGTAGCAATTATGGCCGTTATTTTAATGGGCATACAGACTAAATTGTAATGCATTAGAACTCGCTAATATTAAGCATCATATTATAGTCGTTAACTGTATACGCATAAAGACCATAATAGAATATCTAAATCGCGAGCGTCATTCGAACGAACAAACGTACGCACAGAAATCCGTGATTATTTATAGGAGATAGGGGATTAAAAACAAATTTTGGGGACTTGGACCATGTTTTAAAATATGGGCGTTGATATATATTAAAGAACGTATATCTGACATAAGCCGATTTGGAATTTTTTGGCGCTTAAGCCCATTTAAATTTCCAGTATTCACATTATGCAGTATAATATACATGATAGTGAAAAACTCCTTAAAGAAGTCATGTTATTCAGAAAATTATAAATCAAACATACCTTATTCCAAAATATCATTTTCAAGTTATTATTATTTTTATTGTTAAGGAAAAAACAAAAATCTCGCATTTCCACACTAATAATTCTCAAATGAAAGATAATATGGCAGAAAAACCTTTATTTTTTTATTTGTTTACTATATATTTAATTCTTAAATAGACAAAAAATCAAACAAAAATGACAAAGTACAAAGGGATATTTAGTTTAAAATGTCCCAAATAATATAACCTGTCACCTCTTTAAGACTTTACAGAGATCTTTGGATTTATCTTATATATAAGATACATAATTCTAACAGTATAGATCAGAATAATTTTAAATGATAAATTGTTTCTTTGAAATAATCAATATTTATATCCTAATATAACATGATATTATATCTTCAAAAATGTAAAAGTAAATTTGTATGAAATATTCAGTTGGATTGTAAAATATATTAATCAGATCGTATATATTTATCAATTTACTGAAGACTCTTCAATAACCGGTATATTAAAAAATGCCGAATCTTTGAAATATATTTAAAAAAAAACGATATTTTATATTGTTATATATTAATTATATAGATGTCTCTGGAAAAATGTTGAATCCTCAAGAATATTTATTAAATTGGTGAAACATTTTTAACCGCGAAGAAACTCGATCCGAAAACTGTGGAATATTCCATGAAATCTTTCGATACGCAATAATTAAGTAATACGATACTCGGAACGAATTGCAATTATATTGATGATAACGATGCCAATTTCAGCGGGAATTCGTGTAACAGTGTGTTTGGTACATTATTATTATGGCACCTTTATATTCAGTAATATATGTAAAATTTGTCGTATAACTCGGGGAGCCATGGCCGAGGAAAAGGAAATAGGATCTTTGTTGTTTCATGATCAATCGGATTTCGGTCCTTTGCGCGACACGAACAAAACAATTACAATTCAAATTTCGTTATTATTAACTTTGTGTTCTCCCGTTTAATTTAATGTGTTAACATCAAAGCGTGACAGAAATATAATAAAATATCAATTTATTCCACTTAAACTTGTTCAATTTTAACCAGTGCCAATTAAATTCGTATTATCCGGGTGCTGTATGCCATTTTCAATCACAATTTCCAAGCATTTCAATAACGAATAATTATTAAATATACAATAAAATTCGAAAATATCGCTAAAATCTCAAAAGCTCAACATGACTGTTCTGTGCCTGAAAAGCGCAAAACTCCTCAGATACTTCCAATCGCAAACAAGCGAAGCTGAATCCAAAACCAATCGTCAGACGAAATCCTCGATATCCAGCGAGCAAACAAAAAATCTCGACGACGGCAAAAGGCAAAACAAGAAAATC
Source organism: Hydropsyche betteni (assembly GCA_028571205.2). NCBI lineage: Eukaryota > Metazoa > Arthropoda > Insecta > Trichoptera > Hydropsychidae > Hydropsyche > Hydropsyche betteni. The sequence continues at coordinate 920,241 of JAOXNN020000033.1, read as the reverse complement.
AAAAAAGAAACACCTTCGACGAACGCCGAAAATCAACCGAAACTGTATGGGTAGGAGCGGACTATGGCAAGTGCGGTGAGACGAGGCAATAGAAGACGGGGAGGGGGAGGGGGGGGAGGTTGCGCAAATTTACGCAAATTGTAAGTAAAAGCTTTTTCGTTTTGCAAATCTTGAGTGACGCGTCCCGCGGGGAGCCACCGAACGAGTTGCCGAACCGAGGGTAAGGGGGGGTGAACAAAAGCTGCGGGGGTGGGAGGGGTGATAGTGCTTCTCAAAGTGTGGAGAAACTGGAAAGAAATCTGTGGTGTTCGAGGAATGTTTGAAATCTTATACTAACTGGTGATGTTGAATATAAATATCATATTGTATCGTAAAATATTTGGTTATTTATTGTTAGCTCGATTATTATGGGTGATTTTTTTAAATGAAATAAAATACAAGAAGTTATTATAATTGAGAAGTTCAGCGTCTATTTTGAGAAGTTGCATATGTGATATTTGTTCAAGGGGTGCATGCGATTTTAACTTTTGAATATCTAACAATATGGAGTGTTCAAAGTGTAATTTTTTATGCGAAAACTTTTCAAGCCACGAAAATATTTACACTTGGAATATATTACTGTACATTAAAGAAAAAAATCAATGGTTTTAATCATTTAATCTTATTTGGTGTTGAGAGACTCCTTTCAAAAAATTAAAACATACAAATAATAATATGTATAAATTATCAGAATTGAATTTAAAAGCTAACAACAATCTCTAAAAAACTAAAAGACTTAATTTATTAAAAAAAAACTCTTGCAAGTAATATAATATCAGTAATTGAATCTGATACGAAATTTAAAAACTAATTCTGTTCATATATTTATAATATAATCTCATCCCACTCAAAAAAATCATACGAGACAACATAACTTTTTTCTATTTTTTTTTTCGAAAATCTTTAACAAAAAGTTCCCCATCCATCGTTTCTATTATTCTTCAATGCACTGCAACATCATTGAACCACCCTGTTTGGATCCAAAACAAAAACACGGATACTGCAACGACATCCAAACCACCACAACAACAAAAAAAACTTCACAAACAAATCGAAAACCCATCATCGTTTAGATCCCATCGAAGCCCCATACAGAATCGTCACCGATCCACAGCGCGAAAAAACCCCCCGAAAATTAATAACAATCAAAAAGTGAAAAAAATAAAACAGGGAATAACGCCGTTAAAAAGAGGAGGAGAAAATCCATTAATAACGACCTTAACCGGCCGGCACGCACCGTCAGAAAGGAAAGCCATCAATCACGCGGCAGGTTCGATGTCTGCAGAGCTTTTGACGTAATGTTAAATGCTTCATCGCGTGGAAAAACGGATAATTTGAACACGCCGTACATATTTTACAATGGATAATTTGAGTGAGGCGAAAGAGCGGGACGGAGCGGCGAAAATCGAAATGAAAAAAAAACCGTGCTAAAAACCAAAATATACAATAAGGGATGAAAAAGACCACCCGCGGGCGGGAAACCCGTTCGGTCGTTTTAATAATATTCGGGCTTAGTGCGTCAGTCAGACCTGTCTCCGGATGCTGGCCTGACAAATTGTTTTAAAATGTGTATAGCGTTTTTCGTCGTGTCATTTTTGTCGGTGATGTTGTTGTTGTTGTTGTTGTTGTTGTTGGTTGTGGTTGCGGAGTTGTCGCTGCCGTTTCGGCGGAGTTAAACTGATGGATAAACTATGACTTTGCTTACGGGACGTGTTGAAGTGTTCGCGTTATGTAAAACAGTGGTAAAAATATGTTTTTTCGTGATTGTTTTGTATCACAAATATAAACTTTTTTTATCACCTTTGACAAATTAATTAAAATTTATAAATGGGAACGTAATTACTCTTCCGTAAGTTTCGTTCAATTATAAATCGTTAGGGTTGCAGGTGGGTCGTTTAGTTTTATAAATAAATTCATATTATAAGAGGGAAATTCAATATCCTGCTTGTTTGATGTGTTTCATTTCATGGCAGTAGAATTGAGCCAACCTTATATTACTCAACTAAGAATAATAGACGAAACTTACGAAAGCTAAATTTACCTTCATCATTGAACTACTTACTTGAAATTCTATAAAAGCCGTATATGAATCTATACTTACTCGATAATTATATTAAAATATTAACAAATATTCCGAACAAACTCAAAACATACAATTTTCTAATCCATATTATTTGACCTAAATAACGACCCGAAACAAATATTCGAAAAAAATCATGAGTAAAACAACAACACGGCGAATCAACATAAAACAATTTTTCATCCAGCATCCCCGAGGCACATACTGACCCTCGTGACATTCATACATGCGAAAGCTTATTATTTTCCGAAAAAAAAATCCACTGAATTTTCGCGGAAATTTTCCGAGCCAAGCGAAATAATCGGGCTGAGTTTTTCTCACGTGTCCAAACATCGAAGCTTTATTTGCTCCGGACATACTTTTGTCTTATCGCGCTTCGCAATATGCATATGCCGAATTGCGGTGTTTTCGCTCTGAAAACGCACTTTTTTATTTCGTTTTATGATTTTTTCAGGCATCGAGTCGTTTCGCACAGGATTGCGCGATTATGCCCGCGTGTTTCAGAACGAAAAATCGTTATTAACTATCGCTTGTGGTTGTTTGGCGGGACTGGAAAAAAATGACTTTTAATTACGTGTAGCAATGTTTTCCCATAATGACTCCGGTTGAAATAAATGGTTGATATTTTTTTCATGTTTCGTTTTAATATGATGGACTTTTTTGTGTCTCGTTGAGTGTCATATTACTATAGTCGTGCAAAATTAATTTTGGCCGATTTTTTGCTAGGTATATCTTTATGTGTATATTGCGCCGGAATTATTTCGATTGATATTGCAATTTTTAAAAGTTTTTATTTCAATACCAATTTTCGATTTATACATTCCAATTAGTTTTATATTGAAAATCTCGTATTTATTTTCGAACATTTTCATTCTAATTACTTCCAAAATAGCAATTTGTTATTGATTTGGATAAATTTCAATTAACGTCTACTTTTTTCCACACAAACTTGAATGATTTCAGACTTACCTTTCCCGTATCCGTGAGGGTCATCTCTGAAATTGTCCTCGCCTTTCTGACCATCAGTCAACTGTCCTAGTCCTCCAAAAAGCCTTCCGTTTTCGAAAAAGCCATCATATGTCCTGTCCGTCAAATTGACATCAGCTCCTCGCATAATTCCTTGATGCATTGAATACGACACCAATCCCACTATGACAAACAATATATTTTCATACTATTATATTATAATATCAATCATTAATATGTTTATTTATATTATGGATCTAATGCCTATATTATATTATCTAATATATTTATATAATAAAATCGAATACGTCAAATATCAGGAACGTATTTAAAAGCTGAAGAAGAAATAATGATCTAATCTACTTTGAACAGATGAAAACCTGAATAAAATATTTTCAAAATTGGCGAAAATGGAAGAGAATGGGAAAATTTTTAATTCATCGATAGTTTATAACTGCACACAAGAGTAATATGGAATGATTAAACGCACATTTATCAAATCTCACAATACATAAATTGTTATTTGCAATCCGTTTAACTTAGTCAACCACACTGCAACAGATCGATAAATGAGCTAATCAAATACTAATAGCCTGGAATTATTTGGTGGAATGAGATTTTCATTATTTTGATGTTTAAACATTCTTAATATTCGATATATTTTTACGAATCCTAAATCCATTATACTGAAAGGTATCTACTAGGGATCCAGAAAACCCGACCTTTCAAAAGTCCCAATTAAAGGAATTTTTTTTTAAGTCCCAATGATCTTTAAAACCCCGAACTGTAAGATATTATATTATGAAAACAAAAACAAATATTCACGTATACAACATACGTTAGGCATAATATAATATATGTATGTTGATAATATCCTGCTTATTTTTTTATTTTAATATTAATACTCAATACATGAAATGTTGTAGTTTTTAAATGAACACTCATATTTTGGAATTAATATCAACTTATAAGAAATTAATATTATAAATATTCATATCTACATCCATCATTCGATTTCTTAAGAATAAGAGAATCAGATAGATTAAACTAAACCACCAGAACAATTTTTTCATCAACAATAACAATCATCAAATGAGGGGCTCGGAGTATTTACTGAGTAAATACTGCTATGCGTCAAAATTATAAAATCGAGTTTCTTTTATTTACTACAAAAATTACCACTTTCAATTCCACATCCTCTCAAAAGATAACATCACTTTGTCGGGCTACCCCTAGTTTTATATGCATCCAAATGCATGTAAACTGTTTTTCTTAATATCTCCAAAAGCGACAAACGTCGCTTGGCACTATTTACCCCCGAGCCCCTCGAGTCCCCAACTCCCACCAACACCGGGACCCGGAACACCAAAAAACCTCAAAATTCCCCGAATCCAGGAACAGGACCATCCCGACACATCAACCCCAGCACCCACACGCGTATTATAATTACGAGTGCACGCTCGTGGTACGTTTCGCTGAGCGTGCGTTGTCGTCAGCGCAAACAATGACCCGAGTGGGCGGTGGGCGGTGCCCATATTCTTGGAATTTCAAAATTTTAAAAAGACTATGAATTTTTTCAACATTCAACATTTTCAACATTTTTTCAAC
>JAOXNN020000033.1:901199-912858 GCA_028571205.2 Hydropsyche betteni | reverse complement strand
TTCTCGCCCCCAAAACAACCCCCCGGTGGGGGGGGGGGGGGGGGGGGGGGGGGGGGCGGGTGACCCCCCTCGCGAAAACCGGCTGACTTGGGCCCTTTTCATTTGCGTATTTGTCCGGTTTAGGTCGAGCGGAACGGGTCGGCCGAGGGCCTGGTCGTTTTCATTTTTTTTGTTTGTTTAATTTCGATTTGTTTGGTTTCGAATTGTTTTTTTTTATTATTTAATTTTTTTTCCAGATTTTCATATGCGTTTATGCTGTGTTTGTTTAGCGATTTTATGTAAATTATAATATTATGTAGCATTTCGAATTTGATAAGTACGTATATTGAATTCAAATTAGGTTCATGACTTAAATTTCTTCAGAATTAATCAAATAAATTGTTTTTGCTGAATGATGGAACTGAATCGCTATCGATGTAATGAAATAAAAAAAACACCACGAACATTTGAAATGAGTATACTAAATACTTTCTTTTGCAAAGTTCGGCATTCGTTATTAGCAAACTTTTTATATAAAAACCACTTAAAGTGCCGAAAAAACCTCTTGCATTTAATGAATTTGTGAAACCTATCTTAAGACTTTTTAATTATTTAATGGATGTTTTATAAAATACCTCAAGACGTGCTCAGCACTCAATGAACCGTATCTTAAGTTTACTTTCGTGGCTGGTTGAATATGTATTCGGTGAACTTTGAGCGCAACTTTATTCTTAAAAGAAAAATTTAGAACGCTATTCCTATGATCTTGATAAATTTGAACAAAAAATGAAAAAGATCAAATATTGCAATTAAAGGGATTACAACGAACACTTCAATATTCTATAAGAACTTTCAACGAACCACGTGTTGAATTTCTTTTCTTACGCCGTTGAAAACCTACCTTTCAAGCAAACTTTTGACGTACATCGTTTCAAAACTCGTTTTTTCCACGCGGCGCATTATATTTCACTAAAATGCATACAGAAAGTCGTAAAGAAAATCCGGGACGATATTTTAATAATTATTTAAGCAAAACGAGCGTAGCGCTGACGCTCGCACTTTTCCTTTGTTCGTCGAAAAACGAAAGCCCTCTCTCAAGTTAAAGTTCAGCTTATTTGCAAACTTTTTCGCTTTGCGCGAGCCCCGCTCTAATCTGTTTTCTTTCAATAATCACCGAAAACAGCAACCTGAAGGCTTTTTCGCAGGTTACACGAAATGCCCAACTTTACGCGACGGAAAAATTGAAAAGAAATGAACACGAACTTCGAAAGGCCCTGGAACAAGCCGAAAAAGCCAAGAAGGAGGGGGATAAAAAGTGCGTCGCCCAAAGTATGCGATTATAATAATAAACTGGTTTTTCGAAACGTACACATCACATATGTGATTCATACGTTCGCTGAGTGTTATGAGAGCGATTTCGCTTTGCACGCATGAAAAAGCGCCATTTTTCAAATGTTAATATTTGAACGAAGGCGGTGTAAACTTTGCCGCGTTTCGGTTTTTTTTTTGTTGTATATTTTTATATTGTACGCGGGTATGCGCTGTAAAGATATTTTGTGTGCAAACTTAAAATGACATATTATATTTGGCAAAATATTGTGTCCGGTTTTTTTTATTTAATGCATTCAAATTGAGAAAATTCCGAAATGGCTAACTGTGCGTGAATCCTTTAGGGAAATTAATAATAAAAAAAAACAACAAATTTATACACCTTATCTTGTTATTTATACTATGCATAATACTATAATATATGCCATATATCTTATGAAAATACTTCTTTTGATAAATCTTGAGACTCTTATTCAATATTTTTCAACCGATAAGAAATTCAATGCCGATCCCGATAAAAGAGTAGCAAACTGCAAAATCATAACATATGCAACCATCTCTTTCTATTTTGATCTCAATGAAAGAAAGACAAACATAAAGACCACTGTAAATCATATCGGTTATCTTTTGACTGTGAAATCAATTTTTCAAAAACCTGACCGATAAATCCGAGTGGTTTGTACCGACAATCCCAAACTTTTTCGATAACTTGTATGAAATTTCGCACATTAGGCAAATTCATTCAGACCGAATGGACAAAATACATTAAAATACGGATCAAAATTCACTTACGTGTCCAGATGCACCCGATGAGTTCGATTCGCATACAGATTACCCTTTCATAAATGCTGAACGGAAAAATGCGAAGTTTTTCGGCCAAAAGGAATGGCTCCAGTTTATTCTCCAAAATGTCCATGGTGTTATTGTTGCCTTGGAGAAGCTGTTGAATCAAATAATGGTTCTTTATTAGTATTAAAAACTATAAATTGTCGTAATGTAAATAAATTATATGAAATTTATATATTTGTCAATATCATATTGTTTCAAAATGAATCGCTGTAGTAATGAATGCATTTTAGTATAATTAAAATTTGACCTCATCGATATGATAAATTTTATTTCATATGAATATTTATTTGGAAACATTTTTTAGTTGATATTTGTTATTGATTGTTTTGACTCGTTCATTACCGAGTTAAAATAACAGTGGAAACTTTTCATTGTTTGCCGGTGGTAAAATAATACAATGTGATACTGATAACGATGCATGTGAAATGTGAATAACGAAATTCTGTTTGCAACATGTGACATTATAATTTATTATACCTTTCTTTTGTTTATTCAAAAACGAAAAACATGAGGATTCCGGGTTTTTGTCGATAGGAATTTTTATATCGAACTCGCTACGGGTTGAAAACTTACACAAAGCCTGGTACTTAAGGTTTAGTATAAAATATACATAAATTTTGTTCGTTCTCTTTTATCTCGTTTTGTTTTAACCTATTTTTTGTTACAAAAATAGATTGCTTTTCTGCAAGAAAGCATGAAAGTCGTTGCTTGCGAGTTTGCTTAAAATTGCACTTGTAAAATCTTTCTTTACTTCTAACCTCGTATATATATATTCGAAATGAAACAAAGTTAAATCGTTTATTATTTCCTTTAAATTAAACTGTAGTACATATTGTGTTAGATTTCGAGTAAAAGTGCATAAAAAATTCATAGATTATATAATTATATATATACGTGTTTTTATCAATTTTTAAACACTTCAATCAACCCTTATCAATTAACTACGAATTTCAAGTCGCGTGACTGACAACCGATTATGAAAACCAATTTGTAACGTGTATATTTATTTTCAAACAAAACTGTTTAGTATATCACAATACTCAAATCATACACTGGAAAAACCGAGATTATACTTAATTCGGGAAAAGGAGAAAAAATAGTGAACAAAACAAAACGAAAAACAGCGCACTTTTTAAGTTTTCCACAAGTCGACTTCTAATGTTTAAGCATAAAGTTTCACGGAAAGGCCACCGGCCGATAAAGCTTTGCCTTTTTTTGCATCCAAGTTTTCAACTTGAAAATATCTTTCTGTTTGTTTTGTTCTTGAATAATTTTCTATATGACCCACTAAACTAAATTTATTCAATATATTAAGTCATAATAGATTACTTCTTTAAACAAAATTTAACTTTAAAATATTTTCAACATATAGATTCCACCAAGAAATAAACAATTTGAGAAACTTTAATTTACGCGAGAATATTTATATTTTGCAATTAGCAGTTATTGAATATGTAAATTCAAATACAATATTTTCAAAAAAAAACATGGAAAATAATGTCAATAGATAACAATACATTTCCCACGCTCATTTGTTTTCAATGAAAGGGGATTCTATGAAACTAATGAGTATTTTTATTAGATCGATATTTATGGTTTTATTTAAATGAAATATAATTTTAATGAATATGAACCTCATTAGGTATATATTTGTGATCGAAATATTTTTATATTTTCTTCTCATACCAATAATTATCGCATTATGTTAGCTAAATTATTTTTGGAACAATGAAAAATTATAATATACATAAAATATATCTCAAGTCGGAAATTATATTCAAAACAGCACAGTACATGTTTAAAATTTATATAATCATTAATTTACTATTAACATTTTCATACCGCAACGATGCATTCGAACTCATATTTCAAAGACAAAAATAGATTTGTCGTTCGATTCAAACGTGACCATATAAAGTAACCGCCCATCGCATCACAAAACGAACGAACAACAACATTTTCCAAGAACGCAACACGATACTACCTTTTATCTACTCGCACGTCGATGCGAAAACGTCGCCAACTACCGCCGGGAATACGTCTTCCATCATCGAAACGAAAAACAAACAAACGAGCGCCATTGTCTTCGAAATTTAATTAAGTCCGGGGGCTTGTTTGTCGCCCGCAAGGGGACAAAGCCCGCCCCGAACCGCGGTTCTGGCTTTCGAAAAACCGAAATAAAAGTCGCCCGCCGTGCACATGCAAATTGTTAATTAAGCTTAACGCGCCGTTACCGCGATGCAACTTTCGAAATTTCGCCGTTGCGATATTGCGGGAACGTGTGCTTTTCGCTGAATCGATTCGCGCACGATTCGGCCGTTTTCGTAATGTGTAAAAAGGCCGTGTGTTGTGTATGAAAAAAATTATATGGCGGATGTTATTAGATGCGATGTGTTTCGGCTCTGTGCCGATCGTTAATGTCGATGTGGCGATATTCATTTATTATATATTCCTCGAAGCGTGCGTATGTGATGCGAATCGACGTTTTCGATGGATATGTGCGTATGAGTAAATTCGCATGTTTTTGTTTTTTTTTCTGGTCGGATTGTAAAAATAAAATGATGATTCGAACGAAATTGGTATGAAAATTAATTTGATAGCGTGTAGGTAAGGGTTCGCGTGCCACCCGACCACCCTTCTGACTGGCTGACGCCAACTTTGAAACGTTTTTTTTTTTTAAATTCTTTGAGTTTCAGTGCCGCTTTCGCATTTAGTTTTTCATTCTCTGTGTATACATCTTATATTATTTCTCTGTTTTATTTTTCACTTTGCTATATTTCCTTTTTGTTCCCGGGCTGCTTTCCGCGTCGAGCCGAATGCGGAAAATCCTGCACAACTTTTCGCTCGCTCTTCTACATAATTCTCTTTCATTTTTGCATTTTTTAAGTTGACTCAGTGCAACATTGATTTTTATTTGTCTGAAGATATCGCATAATATCGTATACACAGCATTTGTCAATGATTTGAGTCTATCGACTATATTGATTCGAAGCCTAGCGATTATTTAGTATGAAATTATTTATTTATGTCTTTGTATTATAAAAAGTATACAGGCCCGATTTTAATAACATCGGTTGTGAATGAAAATTTTGAAAAAATATATTGTTAACACAATATAATGTCAATTTTTTTAATTAAAATAGAAAGAATAAAATAAAATTTGTTAAGAAACGGAAAACGATAAAATTTGAAAATATTTAATTATCGTCAAAGGGTTTCGCTTTGGAATATCAATCGCTTCATGCAATTCGGAATAATATCACCCATATACAATCAACAATTATTTTGTTTACTATCGCGATTATAGCCGTTATTATAATGACCATAAAGGCTAAAGTTGGAGTTCGCGATTTTCGAGCTGGAGAATGATATAAATAGTGATTATAGTCGTTGTTTTAATAGACATACAGGCTAAATTGGAATGGCAAAGCCAGTAGTAACATCAGCTACCCGATGCCTGTACTCAATTTGAATATTTAATATATTTAATTGATAAAACCAGTTCATTTATTATTGTCACAATTACGACATATAGGCAAAGCCAGAAGCAGTAAGCAATAAGCATCATATTATATACGTTAAGTATATATGCATAAAGTCCATACCAGAATAATTTTTAAGCCGCGATAAATAATAATTTTTAAAACGCGTTATTTTTAAGTCGCGAGCGTCATCGAACGTCATTCGAACGAATGAACGAACGAACACACGGACACACACACACAGAAATCCGCTATAAAAAAAATATAGGGGATGATATGAATCATCAAACATATCTACTAGGTGTATTATATTAATTTTATAATGCTTCTTTTAATATTTAATTTAAGTGGCGATAATCATGAAAAAGATTATCCTTCAAATGTCCAAATTTAAGCTATTATAAAAACGCGACCGTTCAAATTCTCGAAATGTCGATTTAAACGTCGCCAGATTCCGCAAACGTGAAAAAAAAAAGAAAAGAAAATCTCGAAATCGCGTTTCGCCGCTTTTCCGCACGGGGATAAGAAAAAACGCGGCCGCGCGAAAATTAATGGGAAAACCGCGACTCGCGAAAATTTATTCGCCGAAGACAACGGCCCGCGTGTCAAAAAGTCGGAGTTCGCAATATTTTCGCCGAAGCAGACATTAACTGCGAAAAAACGCTGACGTAAGCCGTCTTTAATTTTCTCCTGTGACTTATGTGTTCTCTCTGCGGGAAGGAAAACCTGCCGAGAAAAAAAACGGACATGAAATATGCGCGAGCAAATAAACCGGGCGTGAGTGCGAAATATGCGGCTTCCGAATTCAAATCGTGTTAATATGATATGTTTTAAGAAGCCGAGAAAACGATTCGAAACGAGAGAGATATATCAAGGATTAGGTATTTGTAGCGATTTTGATCGAAATTATGTTTATAATATGGACATATTCTTAGATCACCATTCTAGAATACTAGTGCTAACTAATTTTGAACTTCGTAAAAGAATTTTCATCACTAAAATATTTTTTATATGATTTTCTAAATAGTCAAAGACTGCTATAGTTTAAAAAAAAATATACGTATTATTACAAGAACTGAAATTCAAATAAAAAGTGACGGTATTAAGATGATCAAATTACCTATGCATATTTATCTCGGTCAAATGAGGAAAAAGTTTGAATTAAAAACTATATTCACGGCATTTCTGTCCTTTGTGAATCGACAATAGACGTTCGATTGAATACGAAATTTAACTCATGCATACCTTATGTCCCGTTCTGTTCCTCCACACTATCCATGACTGAAAACCAGGTCTCCAATATTCAAGCCAATATTGTTCTGCATATTCCAAGCCTTGGCCGTTCCCGAAACGACCCTGTGTTTGGATCGCCGTTATTGAATGGGTCGTTCTCAAATTAATTTCTAAATACTCTGTCACGTTTATATTTATATTGTTTTTTGGACACCATGCGCCTCCTTTCTGGTCGTGTTTCAATCTGAAATGAAAAATATTATCATCTATAAATATACTAATATATAGGCCTGATGTTAATAACATCGACTGTGGTTTTGTTAAGAAACGGAAAACGATAAAATATGAAAACCCGAATTGTGTGAACTCGAAATGTGTACCCGTCGTTCATTTGAAAGAAGGAAAAAAAATCATCATCATCATCATCACCATCATCATCATCATCATCAAAAGTCCCGGTTCGGGTCTTTCATTTGAAAAAAGAAAAAAAAAAACCATCATCATCCATCATCATCATCAGTACCGTTCGGGTCGTTCAATTAAAAGTCGTGGAAAAATTAAAAAAAAGAAATCGCGAGCGTCATCGACACACACAGACAGACACACAGAAATCCGGTATTATATATAGGGGATAATATATAAAAATGGACGTTTGTTTGTTGCCATTTCACTCCAACACCGTTCGACCGATCACCATAAAAATAGTTACGTATATGTATTTTTTTGTTGCGAAGGTTTTTGTATCATTAAAATAGTTTGATTATATTTCCCAGAACTCAAAATGGGTCAGTCTACAAAAAAATGTTCCCCTCCTATATAAAAAGCGGCCAATGCGTCGCGTATGATTGTGACAATACGCGGCCTGCTTTATGCTTTTGTCTTAATGAATTTAAATTAAAAAAATAATTTGATTTAAAATTTAAGTCCCGAGCAACGCCGGGTACTATCCGCTAGTATGAAATAAATTCGCAAAATGAACAACAATCACACAATGGCGAGTCATTTCGAGCAAACGTTTTCTAATTCGATTTTGATTTCCTTTTTAAAATTTGAATACAACGGCTTTTTGTGGTCGTACAAGAAACTTGGATTCCAAGAGAAAAAAATCTAGCAACCTTTGGAAAAAGTTTTCCAACGACTCGCCAACTTTCCTTTCAATCGACACGCTTGTCTTTTCTCACTGACATTTGAATGAGAATGTTCGCACGGAAAAGTTGTCCGAAAAAGTTAAGGGAAAAATGCACTTTTCCGCACGCCATTTTATCGTAATTTTAGTTGACATCCTCAGAGTCAGACCCTTAATTACAACTGAAATGGGATTTTCGTTGAAATTCAGTTATTTTGCTGGAAAATTAAAAATTTTCTCGTCAAAGAACTCTTTATCTTTATATGAATTATGTGTTTTATTTTATTTATATTTCTGAAGCTCAAAGAGAAATTTCTCTATAGAGGTGTAGAAGCAAAATGCTCTTTCCTTTGAAAGTGATCTTTATATGCATTATTTGCACGTGCATAAAAACTATACGAATGAAATAATTTCAACTCAAAGGAAAAATTCTTATGAATTTACAAATTTGCTATCTAATGTAAATTTATCTAAAGAATATTCACATAAATATTTCGTTGATTTTAAAAAATATTGTCGTTTTCGCATATTTTTTTTTAATTCAAATACGCAATTATTATTTTTTTTTTATAAAGGAAAATAAATTTCAACACATCGACACGATTATTCATGTGGAAACAATTCAGCAAATATATACGTGCCGTTATTTAGAAACACTTTCCGTTTGCATCGACATTTTTCAGTCCGCTTACGTAAAATAAATTTTGCACAATATTTTTCCATGCGTGTACACTAATAACAAAGTCCGCATTTTCTTGTCGTCGAGTTCCCATTAGCTTTATCCGCCTGAGTCGTGCTTCTTTATTCGTTTTGCAAGTTTGCCAGCAACATAATGAATTGAAAAGGGGTTGAAGCCATGCGAAAAAAAGCGCACCCCCTCGCACTTGTTGCCTCCAGTTTCAACACCTTTCCCTATCTATTTAACCGCAATTTGCGCACATTTTCATCGAACGTTCTAGTAATCAGCGAGCGAACAATGCGTGTCATTTCGAAGCCGAGTTTAATTGTTGTCGAACTTTGTGGACCTTTCGTGTGACGAAAAGTCGGCACATTGAGTCGCATTGTGAGGCTGTCATCGACCTAAAACTTGTCCGAGCCCTTTCAATTGAAACGAACACTCTTTGTGTCAAGAAAGTGTACGTTCAAAAATAAAACGGTGAAAAAAATTCAATCATATCGTTCCAGAAACAGATCCGCTTTATTGCGTCGGCGTACAAAGCAAGAGAGCCGTATCTTCCACTACTGCCGCGGAGGGGCATGTAATATTTAAAAGAGGACCTCCGAAGCCAGGACGATCAACTTCATCTCTGGCTAGGACTCATCCTTTGTTTCCCCTTGCATCCGATGAATTTTGTATGTGAACGTACACACTTCCATCCCATCGCCCTAGACGTTTACGTATTCAAACTCGAAGGGCTTCCTCGCCGAATCCCATTGTTCTATTTTGAATTTAACTTTTCCAGAAAATTTATTAAGTATTTTCGTTCTTTTGGCAGAGAATATTAAATGTACGCTTTGCAACAACTTCTATTCGAACTTATTTGTATTTATGTTTATATGAATTTTGGGTCTCGTGGGAATGGGAAAAGACGATTGTGCACTTTCACCGCCCATCTATTCCGTATGACTGCAACAAACCGCCCATCCATCTGCCCAACGTCCCTTATTTTTTTCTCGACCAAATTAACCACCTAAATGACTAAGGATCTTTCAGTGACTACACTCTGTATAAGATTCGGTCGATTTAGCGTTATCACTAGTATTCAATCTGACCGATTTTAATAAAAAAAATTACTATTTTATTCATTTGGATATACATAAAAACCTGTGATATTTTTACAAAAAGTCAAGTAATCGAAAAACTTCGGTCCGTATTAATCACCAATTCTCATCAAACTGTTCTCTTTTTTTAGCAACTTTTCATCATATCCGTCTTGACATTTCATATAAAAAACAAACTTTTCCCATTGCGTACCATCCTTACACAGATTCGTACAAGATTTCACTGAAAGTTGGGATTCTTTGTCGCACGTTGAATTGAGTTTCGTCCGTTTCCAAAAAACCGAAGAGACTCGACAAAATCTCATCGTGAAACTTGGCCACTGAAAAGCCTTATAGGAAAAAATCACAGTGTTACTGAAACAAAACACTGAAACGGGCAAAGTAAAAATACGGCAGAGGGTAACGGAAATGAAGAAAAAACAGCACATAATTATTTCCACTTGACTGTTTCTTTTTTAATTCGTTGTTGATGCTTTGAAGCAAAAGCATACGTCTACTTTTGTAGTAAATACTCATAAAATTTTTTTTTTCCACTTGAGTGAAAATATGGAAGAATTTTCTTTAAAAACTTCAATTAAAAAGAATTTTTTGAATATTCTATTCAATATTTTATCAAAAACCTATTTCAAGAGAACTGATGTCATTTTTTTAATTAAGAAAATAAGTTAGTATTATATTCAATATTGTTTGTTCAAATTACTTTGAATTTATTTTTCTTTTTAATAAAAAATTCTCTCATGAAATATCCTCTCCAGTTAAGAAAGATTTGTTTTGAAAATAAGCAGAAATTTCAGCTTATTTCAGTTTGAAACTATGACTAAATTGACTTCACTTTAGCAAAGTTGAGTTGAATATAAGTGGTATGCAAAACTAACGAATATTTCCACACAAGTATAACTTCAAAGCTTATATATATTCACATTTTTAATGCAACTTTGGCACTAGCGAAACAATTTCTTTTATTTTTAGCAAGGTTTCATGGTTCACTTTTCTCACAATTCAATTTTCGATATTTCCAGGTCTAAGCGAACGACACGGCTTAATTAAAAACTACACTTAGTTGTGCAGCCTGCAATGTACATAGCGATGAGAAATGACATCGTATTTTTTATAAATATATTTAGTACAAAGGAATACGTATAAAATAAAAAGCACCATTCATTTTACAAAAATCCCCACAATAGATAGAATTTAAAGAAAGAAAAGTTTCATCGCTTTCACTCAGCAACAAGTCATCTTGTTATACGATCGGCAAAAAAAAATTAGCACCGTCAAGAGACGTCACAAACAAGCGGCCAAGACATAAAAATTACAGAATAAATAACCGCTGTCGTCTGCAGGATATCCACTTTTTAATTGTTTCCCCAAGATTTCATTGTGCCCCTTACCCGAAACGCTAAACACTGTCGACAACCACCAGAAACAAGACAGATAAAACCAGAGCACAAAGTTTGCTTAACTGTGAATCCCGAATTCGAAATTTGGCTATCCGAACGCTTGCGAATAATATAATTAATTCGAGGTTTTCTCGGTCGGTTGTATAAATCGATAACGTTTGTTATTCATCACAGCGATAAATTGTCGCTTTCGTTCTTCGACAACGTTTCAATTCCTTATCGTATCATGATACATGTTGTTCAAACAATCTTACTATGCACAACGCCGAGTAACAACGATAAACGATGAATCTGTGCATTCGCATCGAATAATATTTTTTTTTTTGGGAACATCAAAGTTTGAGAACACAAACGCTAATAATTCTCAGAAAAAGCGCCCATCCCTCCAACAATACGGTCTTTCGCTTCGGACAAAAGACGTCGCTAATTTGAGCCGGCCGCTAAAGCAAATTGCCTCTTGTACTCGAATCATTATTATTATA
>JAOXNN020000033.1:882645-898406 GCA_028571205.2 Hydropsyche betteni | reverse complement strand
CTTATATTTTGAAGAAATGAGCCCCTTTTCGAATACTTATTTCAAACCTATGAGATCTTTCTCTTTATGAAATGGAATATTTCGTCGCAATAGAATATACATATATGCATATTTTAATTTTTGTAGCCGTTGGGAAATGAAAAATTAGGCTTTTCTATTAAAAAAAAAATTGATCTAGTTTATACTTAAAAATTCCACAATATTTTGATTTAGACTTTTACTTAATAATTATATTGAATTTTCAAAAGAAAAATAAAAAAATTTATCCAGTTTACAACCACTGCCCTGTTTTGAAGCAAATTCCACGAATCGGACACGCACCAACTTCAAATTTTCAATTTCCTATCGAAAACTTAAAGCTATTCCAATGAAAACTAAAAAACTATCGAAAATCAACGGAAAATTCCATAAATCGATAAAATAGATCGGATCTTTGAGGCTAAAATGCCATAAATTTTGCAACGAGGGCCAAGAGCGTATCTGATTGGTCGATTTGCGCGGAAATCGGGAGGTGGGTGGTGGGGTCAGTGCCGGGTACTATAAAAGGCGGGGTTGGCTATCGATCGGGCACTTAGATCGTGGTCGCCGACCTGAATTTAAAAAACTGATAAACTAGTGTTGTGATTTTTTAATTTAAAAAAGTGTGGTGTGAAATAATATAAAAAAAATTGCTGTTCCGGATCGGAGGATTCGAGATAAAGGTGAATTTTTTTATTGATTTATATTCGTTTTAATTATTTTTTCGTTTAACTATTCAACAGTGTGATATAATTTAAAAAAAATATATTTTTTCCATTGTAGAACGTGGACTGATCGAAAAACTCGATATTTCGAAAAAGTCGTTCCAAAATGGCCACCGAGCCCCTCAGCATGACCGACCACCAAATATTCAGCGAGTTGTTGAAGAAAATCGACGAAACCATTTCGAAATCATACGACAACCTGACCTATCTGGAAGAACTGGTGGCCGACACGTGGTGCTTCATCTCCGAATACCGCTTCGACGGCACGTTGAACAACACCAAGCTAGCGCTGGACATCGTCATCACGAGCTGCAACGTGCTGCAAATGATGGGCAGGACGTACATGGCGATGGCCGAGTCCTACAGGCTCGGCATCCAAATGCACAAGCTCATGTACCCGTCGACTACGACCCTGGACGAATCCGTCGTCGTCGGCTACAAAAAGCTGTCGGCCGAGTGTTTGAACATCGCCACCCACTTGCAGAGCGTCGGCGAGGAGTTGATGTACATAATCGACGACATCGAGGAACGGGTGAGGAGCAATCGAGCACCGTGCTTGCCCCGACATCAGTACATCAACACGAACCTGTCGTTGGCGATCAACCACGACGTGATAGCCGATGCGTACCGCAAGCTGCTCGACGCTCGCAGGGATCTCGTGTACTCGATGATCCTGTTCGCCTTGCAGGGTAACATGGACGAAAGCCTCAGGGTCGGGCTGTTGAAGAACGTCGAGGTGGAGAACTCCTATGTCCTGCTCAGCGAGGAAGCGGTGGCCAACCATGAGGAGTTGGCCGACGGCTGCCGCCAAGCCATCGGGATCTACGACGACGTGATGACTCTTGCTGCCCCGTCGAGCTATGATGATGATCATCTGAGTGGATAGTGTATGGGCATTTTGTGTTGAGTGTTGTTGTTTTTTTTTTGTTTGAATAAAATATCGAAATTGATTGAGGCGTCGATTGGCGGACAGAAAAGCGGTTCCATCGAATACGGTGAGTTTTTATTTGTTTATTTATATTTTAAATTGTTCATCATAGAAAAAAAATTTCATAATCGTTCATCTTAAATCTGTTAATACTCGCTTTTTCTAAAATATTTTGTAATAGAGTATTCGTTTAAATTATTTCTGTCACCATTTTTTTTTTTGTGTAATAAATGACCTACGAAATGCGTCGAATTGCGGTTTCGATTCGACAAGGTCAACGAGGACGCATCACGTGGCATTAGTTCGCGAAATGGCCACTAGGATACACCGAATGGTGGCGATGACGCACAAAATGGCGTCGCTGCGATGGTTCGGAAAATACCGCTAGGTCGCGCCAGTGTTAGTGATAGTTTGCAATATGACCGCTAGGAGACACCAAATGGCGGCAACGATACACTAAATGGCGTCGTTGCAATGATTCGGAAAATACCGCTAGGTCGCGCCAGCATTAGTGATAGTTCGCAATATGACCGCTAGGAGACACCAAATGGCGGCAACGATACACTAAATGGCGTCGTTGCAATCGTGCGAAAATCGCCGCTATGTAGCGCCAGTACTAGTGATAGTTTGCAATATGACCGCTAGGAGACACCAAATGGCGGCAACGACACACAAAATAGTGTCGTTGCAATCGTGCGAAAATCGCCGCTATGTAGCGCCAGTATTAGTGATAGTTTGCAATATGACCGCTAGGAGACACCAAATGGCGGCAACGACACACAAAATGGCGTCGTTACAATGATTCGGAAATCGCCTCTAGGTTGCGCCAGTGTCGGCGGTATATCAAAATAAGACTATAGATCACACCAAATGGCAACAACAACAATGGCAGCGCTGCACTAGTTCGGAAAATTATCGCTCGGATTCGCTAGATGTTAAAGATAATTTACTACAGTAAACCCCCCTATGACGTCAAGATAGATTCCACGTTATAGGAGGTTAATGTTTTTATTTTTTTTTTTAATTTTTACGTGTTAACTGCTTGTTTCAAAAGCATAGGAAATTTTTTTGAATTTGAATGCATTTGAACGATATAGGGGGGAAAATATAAGGGAGCTTACTATACACGATTTCTTATTAACCCCAAATAGCATTGATTCAATAAATCTTGATTCACTCAATTTATCTTTTACAATTTCTGATTTGGAAAATAATTTAAATATTATGGACTAAATTCGCTTACTCATTACAAATCAACTTTTTTTTTATTTTTTAATCGTATTTCATATTTTACCTTCAGAGAAGAGAATTATATAATATAATATTTTGATAAAATATACTAACTAGTTTCTAAATTAAATCTCAAGTTCGCCCATAACTACGAAACAAGATCGTTCATATTCCAAACAATACATAACCATTATTGCAGAACAAAGCAAACAGTGTCGAGTTGTATATTTTCAGAAAGGACAAAAACATAGCCTCAACGTACAAGTTTCCCAAGGAAATTTATTTAATACGGTCCGAATGCAAAATTGGACCTCAGACTAAAAGCCTCAAATTAGCGACCAAAGCTCAAACAATTAACGAACGCAAATTATCGAGTCTACTGTTGAACGATTAATTTAAACGAATGCGTTTTTGGAAGCGGAAATAACTTTTTCGACATTTTCCAGCATGCATAAAAAAAGTGACTACTTCTATTTACCTATTACTTGTTAACCTTTTTTTATATTCGAATATGATTTTTTTTTTATTTTATGTCAAATATACATACGAATTTAAAATACTTATATTGTTCGTTGCCAACTTAGGGTAAATTTCGCGGAAAACTTCGATTCGCGCATCGATCGGAGGGTCGCATGATTCTTAGGGACCGTAATCTAAAGGTAATCTATCATCTTTCATAGTGGGATCTGGCTTAATTATACGATAGATTACGAACGTTCTTACTTTAGGGGATGTGTGCGAACAATGGGTATTATATGCGATATTAGTTCGTGGAATAAAAATAAGGTTTTTCCTCTTTATTTTCGGACAGAAATTGTTCTTTTTTGCGTCTGACGTTTCGGCCCGCCATAGACGAAGCAGGTCTTATTCACATAATGGTGTTTCGATAAGTAAACAAAGAAAGTCTGTTTTTACATTAAGATTTGATTATGTTCGCTTTAATTAAACCCATTATCGTTTATTCAAACATGGTTTTCATTTCATTTTTATAAAAAAACATTCCAAATTTTAAATAGTCCTTAATAGTAATATAAGTAGTCTAGTAATAGATATAAAATAGTCCTTTATTTTGAAGGGAATATCATATAAACATAATTGTATGATTATGACGATGATAATAACTTACTATAATATATTCTATTATATTATAATAAATATTTATTTGATGAAGTATCATATAATATTTGATATTTGTGGAATTTTCGATATAATTTCGGAACAAACGGTTCGTGTGAACGGATTTGTACAAAGCTAATTTGCCTTTTCATGCGTTCGCATTATTTCGATTTTTTTACATCGCTCGTCTTTCAATATCAATGCCTTGAATGATATAAAGGTTTGTTGTGATTTCAGATAAATATCCTGATGAATCATTATCAAACTGTCATTAAACGTGTCGGTTTCATTATTAAATTTTCGATTAGTGAATTTCCATTTTGATTGCTTTTTCGTTGATATCGAAATTAAATTTATCGTTAATGCGTTAATGTACCTACGATCGATTCAAAATGGCTACATATTCATTGAAGTAGTTTGAATTAATTGGAAAATCATTAATTCAAGTTGGAAATTGGGAGCATAACAATAATTTTTTATTGAATGTAGTTTATAATGTATTTTTTTATTATATGCTTTAAAATATGAACTGAGTAAAATATACTATCAATTTATAAATAATTTTATATCGTTATATCAATATTTTATCTAAAATGTTAATTCTCGTATGATAAAACGAACGATTTATGCCTAAAAATTAAATTGCTTAAAATTTAATCGGTGTCTATTTTTAAGAGAATTTTAAATATTTTAATGAGAATTTTACGGAAGCTTCTCCTTTTAACAACAAACAAATTCACTTTTAATTGAAAATATATGCTAAATTATCATGCGTTTCGTACTCATATTTTAATTTTCCCACATTCACTTCATCAGTTGCGAAACTTCGATAAAATTGAACACTCAATTCGATATTAAAACACATCACAAAGAATAATCAAAACCAACAATAATCCGGTAGAATCCCAAAACTTCCAACGGCAAACACGAAACACGTAACCGACTATAAAAATTCGGAAAATTTTCAAAACTCACCCATCGAACGCGGTTTGATTGAGAACGCCGAATAATGATCGATGGAGGTGGCCAACCTTCCGTCCCGAATACTTTCGAGAATTCCGAAAAATTTTTCGTTTCGCAAATTATTCGCGAATTAATGAGCGAATCATATCCCGAACCCGGACGGGGATGATGGATCGGATTCCTGGACGGGTTCCCGGGATTGTTTCGACTCGGAAAATGATTAAGTCGACGGTTCATTTTCCGTGTGAGAGTTTTCCGTGGATCGTCGTTTCGAACTAATTATTTTCATGTACTTCCGCCTTGTCTATTACGAATTCGATCTAATTAAAAAAATACGTTTATCAAGTATTTATTCGACAGATTTTTGAGTAGGATACTAATAAAGGATGAGAACGAAGTGTGTTCGAATCGATCAATCGTAGCGATTTGAACTCATATAAACTGGCATAAGGCGGAGGTCCGATATTTTTCCGTTATCGGTCAGGAAGCCGTCTCGAATTTTCCAATTTCGAGAGGAAATCCGGGTGGTTTTCCGGACGTAATTATCGAAGAGTTTTCCTTAAGGGCGGGCAGAATTTCAATGAGAAGTTCGACATCGGCAGATCGAAAATAAGCCGCTCACTTTCCTCAGATGAAGACGGGATAGAAACGGTTATGGAGGGAGGAACGTGGACGTTGATTAAAAGCCGGATTAATTTACTTTTTGACGTGATTTTCAATTTGCTCGCGATGAATGAATGGGCGAACGGATGAAAAGTGGGAGAAAAAGCTTCATTGTTTAATTGGAGCGAATGTGTGTTGTGTATCGGATTAATTGTTCAGAGAAACGGGGTCAAATTAAAGTAAACTTTCAAATTTTAATATTTATTTATTAACAAATTGGTCCGTTCACTGATTTGGTTCCAATTAAAAATTTCACTATTCGGTATTTCGAGCCGGAATTTAATATTGCGCGACACCAAAGTGAGCATCCACAAAAGATATTGCGGTACTCGTATAAAATATTATATTCGGAATTGGACGATGTAAAAATTTTCATCTTCAAATTAAATATCTCGTTTCTTCGTTTCACGTTTTCGCTTTCCGAGTAAAATGTGTTCGTATTTTATTACAGCACCGCGGCACAGTACACAAATTCGTATAATCGTATCGGCTACTCTCTTCTCCAGCTAAGAGTCGGTAATTTCATTGTTTTCGTTCTTTATTTTTCGATTTTATTTTGTATTTTTCATGAGTTTTTATTTTGCGTTGCGTCGGTGAAAAAACGGGCGTATTCCGCAGTATGAGAACGAAGGCGCGGCAAAAGTTCGTAGTATATATTTATTCTGAATAATTAATTCGAAAAAGAAGATTTGTTTGCATTCATTTTACGCCGAAA
The DNA here is from genome assembly GCA_028571205.2 of Hydropsyche betteni. Taxonomy (NCBI): domain Eukaryota; kingdom Metazoa; phylum Arthropoda; class Insecta; order Trichoptera; family Hydropsychidae; genus Hydropsyche; species Hydropsyche betteni. The sequence continues at coordinate 892,048 of JAOXNN020000033.1, read as the reverse complement.
TTCGCTTCATTCAAAATTCGATCGCCCCCAATAATTAACAGTAAGCTTGAATTCGAAACGATTATTTGCGCATAAAACACGACGGAAATGTTTTGACTATTCAAATAGAAATCGAAATTACCATGCTAATTTTTTTCTAATACGTTCATTGTTATCTAGAATATTCAAACTATTCAACATTGTATTTTAAATTATTGCGTTAAGCTCATAAATAGTAGAAAAAAGACACGTAGCAACCATGGCATGCTCGTTACAACACTGCTACAGTTCTTCCGTACACGGGAAAGAAATTAAATGGAAATTTCCCGTCGACCAACGATTAAGTGTCGTTGTTTCATTCACGTAACCCTCTTATACTTTTTACGTCATATATACTCAACCTTGGGCCCGTGATCGTTAATATTATATCATAAAAAAATAGTGACATCCAAAACAAATCTATAATAGAACAAAAGTCATTTTCGAATATCCTTTAAACATTTTTTCATTTAAATCTAATTGGTGATTTCATAATATAACATCATTACTAATGGGAAAAATGTTGAAACCTTCTGTGTTAGAGAGGTCGGGGTCGATCGAAACGGCCAATTTGAATACGTACCTAAACTGTCGTTGGTCACGGAATCCCTTTACCATTTTGTACTAAAATCGATCGGGAAATAACGCTTTTTTTCTAATAATAAATTAATTTTGTAAATACCTGGCTCTGTGGGGTCCTAAGTTTGCCGCATCGAATGATGTGCTCGCTGAAATGTCGACGTCGGGTATTTTTCCATTTTCCATGCCCAAGATGTTGTTGCAATCTCCTTCGAAATAAATAAATAAATTTTAAAATCGAAATTTATTATACTATTATATATTTAATTTTATAAATGTGAAAGAGTTGAGAAAATTTTGGATTTTTCAACTATAAAAAAATGTCGATTGCTAACTAATTCAATGGCGATTCTTTTAACATCGTTTCAAGCATTCTCGAGCGAATCCAACACGAACAATTGAATTATCGGAGCAGCCGGGGAAAAAAATGAAAAAAATCTGTCTGGCACAAAAATTACCTCAATTTCTTTACTTAATATTTCACGATAAACACTGAAAACAATCGGAGCCACTGAAAAAGCGCTTTGTTTAAAATTCCCGCGGTGGAACACGATGCTTTTTCAGCGTACTAGCGAAAAAAAATTATACGCGATAAATATAATTTATAGGCGTCGATTGAGAGTTTCCCGTTGAAAACGAAACGATTGCACCGTATTGATTTCAGCTCTGAAAACGTTAGCCAAAGTAGGCCTCAGCTATTGCTTTGTCTTATCCAATTATCGTTTCAAACAATTTTCCGGGAAAATTATATCGTTTACGCGACAGCAATTCTGGGTTTTCCCTTTTCAATTAAAATGTTTCGATCACAATAAAATAATTTCTTATCGACGATAAATAAGTTTTCCCAGTTTGCGTGCACTTTTCTCAGCAAGCCATTTCCCATACAATGTTTTATAGAAGCCATAAATCCGCGCAAACTTACCATGCAAAAACGAATCGGATTCCATTATTCGCCGGAAAAATTACAAGTAAAGCACCCCTTCCATTATATATCCGAACAGTTTCCTTCGGGAACGTAAATGTATCGTAAACAGTATTAATTTTGAGGTGGTGCACGTTCTCGTCGTGGAGTTCGCACTAAAAGATTTAAAGGCAATTTTCCTTCGGTAACGCGACGCGAAATGCGCACAGCTTTTACACGACGCCCATGCTTACAATGCTCACCGATTTAGGTTATATTCCGTATATACGTACAACGGGGTGTATATATATTATATATTGTACAATATGTGTTTCGTACGTGTGTAAAATTCACCTGCGAAGGCTTTTCAGCGGGTTCGTACGTGGAAAACGATCGAGTGCGCTCAAATCGGTAAATTCGAAGAATGTTCGTTGCGGAAATTGATAGTTTATCGATTTTGATATATCCTGACTTTATTTTAAATCGATTTTTATTATTTTTTTAATGTATTTATATATTTTTTCTTTTCTTTTCAGTTGTATTTGATGGATAAGAGCTTCTCGCTGTCGCCGTAGATCTGGTAGGATACTCTAATCGATTTTTATTTTATAACAACTTACTTTTTATGTCGATTAAATATTTTTGATGCTCCCGTTACCGTTTTTCAATTCCCACTAAAATTTCTTATCCACTAATCAATTTGTCCACTTGCGAAATTCCAATATTTCCCCAAACAAGTCGTCCAGACTCCTTTGATTCGATAGACTCAACCACGAACCACAGATCGAGAACCAACCCACCTATATGCACACGCATATACATATATCACGTATAAAACACGTCCGTTAGTGAGAGGCAATATATAATTCGTCGGCACTATAGTCGGATAACACGGTCATAAATTTCAAACCGAGTCGGTGTACGCATAAGCTTTTTACGTTCGACGATAAAGCGGCTTTTACACGCACTGAAAAACCGCGAAATTCACGCGTGCACACACACACACATCGTCGGTCATTGGTTGAGTTTTGCTGATTGGCTGAATCTTCGGAAAATGTATGTTCGACTATCTTTCTTCGATTGATTGATTGTGAATCGATCCGATGTAGAAATTGATTAAAAAAATAATACGAATTTTCAATGTTTTTTATCGTTGTTTTTCTATGGTTTTCGTATAATAATAATCAATATTTACTTGTATAAATATAAACATGCAAATGTAAATATAAAAATAAACATTAAAATACCACTTTGGCTAAAAATATAGTAGTTAAAAAAATATAGAAAATAAAATTATAATTATTACATTAAAAAACAATGAAATAAAATAATATATATAATAATAATATCATTCTATCATGGCAATTTCATTACAAACAACAAAAGTCACTCATTTTACAAATTTCTTTCATAGACATCAAATTCCTTTCAAATATCAATCAATCAAGAAAAAATTTTCTCTTTTCATCTAAACATCAGAGAATTTCATCTTTTTACGAATCCATAAATTCCCTTTTTTTGTCTCTTCGATTAATCCTAATGTATACCATTTTACAAAATCTTAGTTTGAACAAATAATTCATGGTAAATACGTTCAAAATTTGGGGTAATATATCAATCTAAACTAACCAAAAACAAATATTTATAAACAGTAAAATAATTTAAATTTTCCGATTACTCATCACAACCGACTAATAGCAATAAAATTAACCTAACATTTACAATGTCAACGCGCTTAAATTGAACTATTCAAATAAACTCCGTCTAATTTTGAAAGAATCGATAAATATCACACAAACACGTCATAAAACCGACTGCGTATTTCAACAATAAATTATTCACACGATCGATCAACAGTACACATAACCATCACATTTAAATTAGTATCCTTCTGCAGACAATATGAGAACTCAAACTATATTTCCAAACGGAAATAACTCAAATAACGGCGATAAAATATAGTGAACCTTGAGTCAGAAGTCGCCGGAATCAACCGGATTCCCAACCGATCCACCGTAAGTTGTCGGTACGCTGAAGCTTTTCTATCGAATTATATTTTCTCGATAGAGTCATAAAAGCGAAAGTCTCGATAAATTCGTTCCGACGTCCATTTTTCATATTGCATTATGTACGATTCACCTCACATCGCGAAATTATTTCGTTACGCTCAACTAAGTACTGTTCGTAATGAATGGAACCACTATTGAAATTTCGGGACGCTTCGGTGGAGCCGCTTAGAATATTATATTTGAGAAAAATAATCGTGATTTATAATGGATGCGGTTTACGGGTTCTGAAACCGTCTTGGTGTTCGGGAAATGTTTGTTTTCTGATTTCGTTTTCGGTGCGTTGCTTCATTCCAGTAGATAAGACAGTATGTATTGCATTCGTGGGTAGTTTTTATTGTTTGTATGGGTGGAAAAATTGATGGGAATTGCGATTTTCGAAAAAAAAAATACCGTAAATTTAAAAACTTGAAAAACTGTATCGAATGCTATCTCTTATGAATAGTTAAATTGGATATCTTAAAATTGTGTAATTTTAATTTAATGCAGTATAATTATATCATTATATGTAACAGTTTATTTTTTAATCTATACTATTATATTAACGAATCTGAAATGAGACTTAGTTTTTAAATATTTTAAATCAGAAAATGATGATAAAAAGAAATTGAATAACATGTATCATATACATATTTATAATTCACGTCGAAAAATTTCTCTGATTCTGATCATTATTTTAAAAATGAAAGTTTTTTTCAGATTCATTTAAAAATTGATTCAGTTTTACTCCAAATTCAACTAGTTTGATTTCAAGTTGTATCTAATGATATTATTTTATTGCATTCAACAAAATTAATTATGAAATGTTATAGTAAAAAAATAATAATTTTATACATATCAATTAATCGACAAACGATTTTTTGACTAAAGATAATTTTATTTTAAATTTACGATGAAAAATTCTCAATACTGAAATAGTCCTGATTTCAGGATGCGGTTGTTTTTAAACGTTCCTGTTCAAACAGAACAATATCCGTTTAGATTTTCTTTTTCCACGAAAACAAACATGTCCCGGCTTCCGGAACACGTAGTCGTACAACAAATACTCTTGTCCCATTTTTCCTTATTTTTATTCAACCTCGACAGAAGGATGTTAAAAAAAATCAAATCAAACAAATTTGAAATTTCTTTGGACAAACGAGATTCATAGCTCATATAAAAAATATGTGATAGTATCGTATCAAATGATATATATTATATAATACTTATACTTTATTAGATGGGAAATATTTACTTTTCATTTCGTTCACCTTTGATAAACAATCGTTAATTTCATCAATTTTGTTTTGTAAATATTCTCTTAATTATCTCATACATATTGTATATGTTTGTATACACAATATATTGTATGTAATTGTAATTATGTACACAATTACGTTTCTGCGTAATCAAAATCGTAATTTTTTGTTCATTTCGTTCGATGTTCAAATGAAAATGTTCGGTCTTCAAATGACATTCCTTAGCGACGAAAGGATTCGAACGAAACGAAAGGCTTCGTCGAGAACAACGCAGCATATCTAAAATGCAAATGAAAAATTTAAAATTTAAAATGTTTTTACTTAGTTTAAATAAACCCGGAGCTCGTATTCCTTTTCCGAAATCAATGTTTAGTTGAAAAAGACGCGAAAACGTGTCCGTGCGACACGAAATTCTTTGTTTTGATTCGTTTTTTTTTTTTTATTGTTCTTTTCAAACTTTTTTGAAATTTCGTTTTTATATATATTTGTTTGAAACTCTTTGAAAAGTCAATGGTTCAGTTTCATTGAAAATATCGATCGTTAAAATTAAACTATACCACGCGGTCAATTGATGGATATGAAAATGGACACTCAGTGCAAAATTAATCAATTCAAAGACCTTATTTCTAAAAAAATTAATTTAATCTAAATTATTATTTTTACGCCGTTCTCTTACTTTTTATGTTTTTTTTTATTTTAAATTTAATTAATATAATATATAACTCACGTCCTTATATTATACAAATATGTAAACTTTATTAAATATTTCATTGAGACCTATTTTAGATTATTTGCAACTTCTTTGTTCTTAAAAAAATCAACAAATGAGGGACCCGGCAATAAATATTATAGTTCTAAGCGACATTAGTCACTTTTGAAGATATTAAGAAAAAACATTTTTCAAAAAACAGTTTACATACATTTAGATTCAAATAAAACTGGGAGTAACCCGACATAGTACTGTCATCTTTTGAGTGAATGTAGAATTATTTATCAGTTTAAAAGTAGTAATTTTTGTAAAGTAAATAAAAGAAACTCAATTTTATCATTTTGGCGCTTAGAATTATTTACTGCCGAACCCCTCAAATATTATTGCACATAAAGATACTCAATACAAAATTAAAGCCTTTACTGAAACATTCTGTGACGTTAACAACATTTTTTTCTTATATAAAACTCAACCTTACCCAACATACTAGGAGAAAAAGCCTCGACCTGGTTGACTCCACCCACGCCCTCACACCTCATCCTCCCCTCGAAAATCCCCTTTGAAAAACGACTTTTTCCCCATAGAGTAGGAGTAATTAACTTTGCGTGAAAGCGCTTCAAGTTTTATTATGAGCGTTTTCCCGGCACCTCGCGACGAACTGCACCAACAAAGTGGTTCTCAAAGTGCACCAGTTTACATGTCTGATCTATCAGTTGCGCGTCAGTTTTTCATTAGATTTTTATCACTTACTCAATTCGAAAAATATGTCGGTATAGTCTTGGTAATTAACTAATTAAACTGTTCGTAGATTGGAAAACTCAGATCGTTTTCCCTGAGGCTTGCATACACTTTTCCGACACACGTGTGTATGTATACTCAGGTGTCGCAGAATGAGATTTTTCATTAAGCGGCAACACGTTCAAAATTACCCTGGATTTAGCTAGATGACGTCGAATTTACATCCAACTAACTAATATAACGAATCGAGAATTTTCCTGCAGTATTTCTACGGCAATAATTACCGATTTGAAATTATGTCACCATATTTCATCACATTTTTTGTTGTTCCTTTCGTTCTTTCAAATGTTATATATTTAATATTTAGTACCGGGTATAAAAGTTTAATGTAATTTAAAATATTTTAGTTTTAATTTTAATTTTGTTTAATAAATATGATTTCTTTAGAAATTCAAATTAGTTGATTTTAACCATATGTACAATTTTCTTGAAAAACGAGAAGTGTTTTTCAAGTGAAAATTAAATAGTAATTAATTTTATATGCTTCAATTTGATTGTGTATTATGTATTAATAGAGCTTATTGATGTTTTTATCTTTATTATATATAAGAAATGTTTTTTTTTTCAGCATGATATAATATAGCACGAATTTTTTTGTTTGATAAACAAATATTATATCTTATGCTGTAGGCGTAGTTTAAATGGATTGTATTTTTGTATCTCAAGCCATGCAAACTATGCTTACGATATGGGATTATAAGTTTCTTCAGCTTTTAGCGGTAATTGAAATGACCTCTGATTGAAAAGGCCGTGTAATAAATATATTATAATATATTAATTCAAGTCATGTGAATTCTATTATTTATATTAGATATTATATAAGAAAAACTTTCCCGATTTAATCGATGGCATTACTCTAAAATGAGATATAGATTTCTAGAACTATGTAGATTCCATCATTTTGTAAGTTTCTTGCTGAAAACCACACTTCAGCACTTTTTGCTGCTCAATTCCGCAAACATGACCGTCCTGCAAGCAAAAAAGATGAGACTTCTGCTTGGGAAATTTCCCGAGAATTATCCGAGCCGTTTTCTTCGCACCCTGTATCTACGATCCGTAACGACTTGAATGTGTCAAATAGTAAAAAAATGTGACTTTGCAAAAAAAATTGGTTTAAAAGATAATGAAGCTTTCGTGCAATTTTCATCCGATTTTTCTTTTTATTTATTAATATATTTAATAAAATAAAATTTTATTGAACCTATCTAAATCTATCTTGATTTATTTTTTAAATACATCATATTTATTTTATCGTAACAGACTTGTCATGTTTAAATAATAGTTTAAAAGAAAATAAACTTTGTGATCAATTTTCCTTTTATCAAAATGTTTCAAATTTCTAATCATAAAAAGTTTTTACATCTATTTAAACTTTCAGTCTTATGTAATACGTTAAATTGAGTAATTTATACGAAGCAGCACTTATGATGGTATGGTTTATTAGCGTGCTTTAACTGAGTTGTTTTTATTCTACCAATTCAGTTCTCGCACACTAATCAACTACGCTTTATATTTTCGACATACTTCAATTCGGTAAATTTTCTTTTACATTTCAATATAAGATACTCGTTTTTCTAAAATAGAATTAAGGCTTGTTTATATTGTTTTTTGTAATTACTTTTATGTATTCCTACGCACAATTAATAAAACCAATGTTTTGATCTTCAAACGTAAGAATATATTATTTATTTTATATTTTTAACAAATACTTCAAATTTCAAATATTTTTTCAATTTTTATCCGATCTAGATTTTTTTTTAATTTAATTTTAATAACTGAACGGTTAATACATTATCATTTTTTTTTAATTTTACTAGAAAGAAAACTAAATTTTCACAATTTCATACATAAACATAGGTACATATTATTAATCTGCCTCGTGCCTACGCCTTCATTTTTCAATTAATATCCCTTTTTCTAATTAGCGAAAGTAGCTCAATTCTCACCGTGGTAAAAATAATATTAAAAAAAAAGATTATCACCGAAAGAGAACCGACCGAAAAATTTCCACCCGCCGCAATTTCATTTGAAATCTTCAAACATTTCACAGCCAACCGTCCAGAATTTATTCACCCTTCTCGATAACAAATTTTCAATCATCCGACATAACGTTTATAAACTCCATTAACGACACGAGCCCACCACCTGACCCGCAGCCGTTTCACGGGCGACAAACGGTCCGAAGTTTGCTCGAATTGCACAATATAATATCGGAATATACGATGCGCACACGTTTTGGTGCACACCGTCGTTCGTTTGACACTGGCCAACGTCGACGATGGCGGCGAAACTTTGCCAACACATCGGCGGCTTTCAAACGGCGATTTCGGCGATTATATGGAGGCCGTTGTCGGTGAAGTGGTCTGTCGGTTGACCCAGTGCTATGCAACCGGTGTGCCGCGGCACAATGGTGTGCCGTGAGCCGGATATGGGTGTGCCGCGGCAGAATTCAACGTATTCGAAATTTTACAATTTCAGCGTCTGTTTCTTTTTCCCTCCGACACACAATATCCAAAAACCCAATAATTAACGTATCGTTGAAAAAAAACAATACAGGAAAATTCAATCCCTACCCCCCTCCCCCCATGAATCTTGCCTTGTCCTACATTCTTATGTATTAATTTGAAAAGCACAATATTTCGCCAAAAAAAGTTGGCAATTCTATTATGCGCATCACTAAAGACACCATTGGGTTTTTGGTGACTGCGTGTCGGGGGGGGGGGGGATTGGTCACAAAAAATTGCTACTGCCTATATAGTTTAGTTTTTGGTGTGCCGTAGAATTCTAAGAAGACTTTAGTGTGCCATGAATGAGAAAAGGTTGCGGAGCACTGGGTTAACCAATGAATGACCGGAATCATTTTAAATTTTATCGGAATTTTTTTTTGTCGTGCTTCTGAAAAAATTTGGATTTCAGCATGAGTAAATATGCATTATAAGTGTTAAAATAAATATTTTTAATCTCTTTCATACTTAAATTAAATTTTGATCGTAGTTTATAGGTTACTAGTAATTAGGCCCGATGTTAATAACATCGGCTGTGGATTTGTTAAGAAACGGAAAATGATAAAATGTGAAAACCCGATTGTGTGAAC